>DF361447.1:29736-39804 GCA_000787875.1 Solanum virginianum | reverse complement strand
TCAAAAGTACATTTAAGTGTCAAACCTCCTGAAAATGACACTAGTGATCTCAAATTTTTGCCATGGTACCAAAACACAAATATATGGGTTCTAACAGACCCCCCCTCCCCCCTCTAAAAAAAACATTTCTAATGCTTAATGTTTGTATAATTTGAATGATATTTTCACTAGCTGTACTAGTGAAATATTCTCTATTATTTAAACAGTTCTATTTATATCAAACCTTCTAATATTTGAATATGAATGTATGTTTATTTATATATATTATCCTTCTTTCACTATTTTTTTAATAAATAATTTATGATAGTAAGAAAAATACGTGAATGATAAATAAATATTATTATTCATGAATGTAATTAAAAAACATCTTAAATTCTTTATGTGAAATAAGAAGCGATGTGCATGCCATTATAAAGAATAAGCATTATTGGTTGGTTAAATGTTGGAAGTTTCTTGAGAGTGAAATAAGAAGCGACGTGCATGCCATTATAAAGAATAAGCATTATTGGTTGGTTAAATGTTGGAAGTTTCTTGAGAGGACAAGAGAAAATTGGAATAATTAGTATATTTTGGTAATTGAATATCTCAGTCATGTTTCGATTTCGATCATGAAAAAAGAGGAATCTTAAAATTTCATGTGATCTATCAAGATTATATATTTTAAAAATTAAAAATAAATTGTGTATATAAAATTTACTTAAATAATAAGTTTATATTGATATTGAATTAAAATATAAATTTATTTTATTTTTTTAGGCAGAAAAATCTTAAAGTAATCAGTTTTTATAATGTTAACAGCTTGAAGGGTATTTCAAACATTTTTAACTAAAAAAATGCTTAACAACACTTATGTACCAAACATATCAAGAACTTTTTTTTAGCTACAACATTTTTATCCAAACATATAACTGCTTATTTTTCAAATAAATTTAATCACTTTAAAAAATATTTTAAAAATATTTTTTATTTTTTTTTCAGTTAAGTCAAATGGGCTCATAATTTTTACTTAATTCTTTGTAAATAGCATTACCCTTTCTTCATGTACAATTCCCTCTATTTTTTAAACATATGGGCCATAAAAAGCCCAAAAATACCGTAGCTGAAACCCATGAGCTGATATCCGCACCCAAACTGAAAACAGTCAAAATCCGTCGGGTCCTCAATTCCCAAATTCCTGTTTTTTCCCTTCTTCTGGGAAAGAAGATCAATACCAATCTTTGTGTTTTGATAACCCTTTCATCCCAAAGTCCACCCCTTTTTCTTTCACCCTTACACCAAAACCTATAAAAGTTTTCCCAAGATCTTCCTTTATATGTTCCAAGAACTCTCTCTTTGCTTCCATTAACTCTTGAAATTGTGTTTTCTAAACTGTGCTTTTCCCCCTTTTTGATTTTGAACCCAAAAGTGAAAAAATGGGAAAAAATCAAGCTTACAAAGCTATGCAGCGAGCCAGGCTGGGTTCTAGCTCTGGCGGACCTGATGAAGTTGACGATGGAATGGTTCGTCCCTTTTCACACTATTCTTTTTTTATTCTATTTGAGTTAAGTTCATTCTTTTTCTGTTTTGAACTTTTATTTGGTTGTAAATTATGAAATTATTTGTCCATTTGGGAATGCATGTGCAGTTTTCTTTTCTTGATAATTGTGTTTCATTTAATAATTTTAATTCTATTTTTGCCTATAGTTATTGCTTTATGAGATTTTCTTGAGTTTATTTTATCTTTTTGTGTCAAAGCGTACTTGGTGGTTAGTTGTATAAATTATCTGCTTCAAGTTGGTTGGTGTGGCAGAAGATGTTCTCCGTAGGACCTTTTTGGTGGAAAATATTGTACTTTGGAAAATCATTCTATTTCCAGTGTTTGGTTGGTTTAGAAGTTGGTGACATATGTTATGCATACGATGTGTAGGATAGATAGTCTTTTGACAATATTTTTGGATGTGAAGGTTGACAACAATGTTTTAGTGTTGACTGGAGTAAGTGATATGGAGAAAGAGTATGGATACTTGCATAAGAAAACTACCTCTGCCAATAAGTGTGGAGAAACATTTTCTCCATTTTGGTTACAACAACTTACCCATTGAAATCTTTTCTCCATTTCCTCCATTTTGGTTTTAAAAAATAATTTTCTTTGGAGAGAGCATCTTCCCCAATTCAAGATAACCAAACATTGATAATGTGAGGAAACAACTATATTGAACAAACTCTATGTGAAAGATGCAAGTGAAAGTCCTTTATCAAGCTTCATAGTGGTAAAAGATAAGAATAATTATATCATCGACTGTTTTAAGACAAGAAAAGTGTAACTAATTCTGAATAACTCTAGATCTCTTAGTTTGTATTTGTGGTACTTGTGTTTTTCTTCAACTTTTTTTTAGAGTTGATATAATTGAGCAACTTTTTCTATTTAGTACATTGAAGTAGTTGAGAATTGTGTCTTTCCTTGTTTCTTGTACTTCGTCTGATGAGGACTGTCGCAGGTGGATGGTTCTTTTCATACACCAGAGTGGCATGCGGCTCGTTTGGCCAGCCTCAAAACTTCTCATACAGTTACCTGGGAAGAGTTCAAACAGAAACAGAAGGTAATAACTCAATTATCTTGTTGGTCATAGGAGGGTGTGCCATGTAGATCATCTTGGTTTGCATTTCCGAGGTTTCACTTACTTGGACTGCATGAGTTCATTCTTGATTACTTTGTTTCTTCCTGAAGCTAAAGAAAATGTTGGTCGATGTAGTTGTTACATCGAATTCCAGTTGTATATGAAAACATGGTTGGATTTGTTTCATAAACACCATTTGATTAGCTTAAATGATTATAGAGATATGTGAAGGTAGAATGACTACATTAAGAAGATAATTTTGGAGAATGATTGGAAAGAGTAACCAATGATGCTTGGTTATGGTATATAATACTTGATATACTTGCTAACACCACTAGCCTTGCATGAAGAGGAACAATTCTAAGATGCTATGTATTTAGATGGTCTTGCTTCAGTCATTAGGTGGTTAAGCACAATTAGCGAGTAGTTGCATAAACTTTTTCTGCTATGATTTGAACTTCAGACTCCAGGGTTTGGACCCACAACATTTACTATTGGATGAAACCTTTGGATGCTACTTTTTTTTAGCTGTTACTAGCAACCTGGTCGTTGGAGAAATTCTGCATTTTGCAAATGACTTATTTTTTCTTTAAAAATTGCATATTCGAAGCTTCCTTTTCTTTTTTTGGGGTTGAGGGATACTAATTCTTGACCACCAATTATAATTGGCTCTTGGGTGGATCTTCTTAGATCATACATTTGCCTGTTACTATTTTTTTCCTGATATTGAAGTGTTCTTCCCGCTCCACTTCTTATTTTGGAGATGCATAATACTAATGATACTCTTTTAGGAAGAAGAAGTGAGAAAAGGAGAGCTAGAAGCAGACAAAGACAAAATGATGAGGGAATACAGGGCTCAGTTGGATGCTGAAAGGGCCAGCAAGCTCTCTCAGGGAAGGAATCATTCCAGCAGTAAACACAGTCGCAAAAAGGGTAAAATGTTCTGGAAAATTGCTGAATGGAGTCAATTCTTCTAGTTCTTTTAGTTCTTCTATATGTGTATCAGATTTCTAGTCGACTTATATCAGTTCTTTCATGATGGTGAAATGCATTCTTGCAGATAAGAAGGACAAAGATACAAAGAAGCAGAGAAGCAAAAAAAGAAAGGTGAAGATTTTGTTCAATCTAGATTCGTCTGTTCTTTGCTTGTGAGAATTGAACAAGTTTACTACAATCTTGGTTGGATTATGCGTGGTTGTCTTTTTATACTTCTATGAGATAGTGGTAAGGTCTGCGTACATTCTACCCTCCCCAGACCCCACTTGTGGGATTTCACTGGGTATGTTGTTGTTGTTGTTGTTGTCTTTTTCTACCATGAAACAAACATCAGACTTTTGAATTCTATTGGTTTTACTATCCAGAACTTTCATGTTTCTAGCTAACCTGAATTATCTTGCTTGACAGCATGCATAAATAATGAAACCAAATGCTTTTTTGGGGATCAGAACTTATTCTGTAATTATTCTAATAGAAAAATAGTTTATGTAACTTCATCAATACCAGTCTAAAAAAAATACTAAAAAAAAATTTAAGCAACTGAAAACAGAGAAACCCCTAGTAAAAGAAGTACAAATACCTACCAATTTCCAAAAAAAAAGAAAAAAGAATACAAATATCCACTTGTATCTTCAATAAGAATCAGTTGATTCCATTTTTGGTTGATAGGGTTCTGCTAGTGGTAGACTTGTTTAATATAGGTGCTGTGGGTGGCGCCATTGGTTCTCGGGTTCTTTTACTTCCATGTTATGGCCAGTTCCTCCTGCTAGTCTCGAGCTTTATAGTAGCACTTTTTCATTTTCACTAAGCACTCAAGTATACTATAGAAATGAAGACTAGAAGAGTAAGAATTTTTATTTTCAGGTGAGATTAAGATTAGTCGTCTTAATTGTCAAAAAATAAAGATTTGCCTTCTTTCCTCATTTGCTTTCACTTGTTCCAGAATGAATCCTTGAGCAGAGACACTAATGAGATTTAGAGGATTCTTAGAGTGCCTATTATCATGTTAATTTGAGCAGTGTTCATGTTATCAGAATATCCAATATTTACTAGTTCACTGTAATTGGTAAAAATGCGTAAGTTCCACCAATAGATGGCATGATGAAATTTCAAAGTGATAGATTGAATGTTGAATTGGTTGCATTTGATAAAGAGTAATTTACACCCAAGGGTGTATCCTACTGTTAATGAAGCGGGTTGAGAATCATGAGGAAGCAAAACCACTCTTCTCATTTGCCCTAGCTTTGGTGGAAAGAGTAAGCCAGTACCTGTTGTGGGAGCCGACAGGTATCCTGTGGAGTTAGTCGAGGTACAAACAAGTTGGCTGGATTTCAAGGTTATAAAAAACAGAGAGACTAATTCTCGCGGCTAAGCCCTCTTCTTCTAACCAAAATCTTGGGGGTTTGTGTCAATATGGGGGAAGTGGGAAAACAGAACTTTTGGCTACTTGGCCCTAGGAAATGGGGAAACAAAACTTTTAGCTACTTGGCCCTAAGGGAGGGGGTTCGGGGTTTATAAAATCACCCGAAAAATGAATTGACCCTAACTATGTTGTAGTAACAAAACACGTTGGAAGAAAGGATGTGATAATAAGTAATGCAAGGTAGCTATTAGGTGATCTTGGAATGAACGAAATATCAAGAACCTTGACAACCTGCAAAGAATAAAATAATTAAAAAAAAGTAACTTACATTTGAGTTAGATGGATAAAAATTGACACATGCTAATGTTCAAATTCACAATTGAGAGCATCATGTTTATTTCAATAAGCATCTGTAATTGGTTGACCAAAAACTTGAACTAATTAAATCCATTAATTGTTATGTCTGCCAAATGTTGAATATGCAATAGCAGGTGACCTAAATGAATTTCCATTAAAAATAGCTTAGCTATTGTCAGATAGCCTATATACTTTTTTCTCATGTTGAATCATGAATGTAGACTAAAAATTGTACTTAAAAGGAATGAAGTTCTCCATTGTTCAAGGGAAGCAAAAAGGAGGGAATTCTCAAATAGTGGAACCTATAGACAGCACCTACCAACCCCAAATTTGAGTTGATGAAAAATTCTTTACCTTACCATACCACCACAACAACCTTCGAGAAGCGAAACACAAGATAAGCTTAAACATCAATATGAGGGACATCAATCTTCTACTTTCTCAAGTCTATAACCATTTTGAGATTTTAATCTTTCTAGTTGTTGCTAATTTCTTTTATCACTATACCTTTGATGTAGGTTTATAATTAATAAATAGTATACTATTTAATATACAAGTATACTGTTGATTTAGGTTTATATCTAACGTAGTATATTATTAAGTATACTAGTGAACTATTGATTAGGGTCTATATTTGACAAATAGTATGCAATTGGGGAACTTCGAATTCGCAACAACTCTCAAAGAACCACTATTGTAAGTAAAGGATTTAGCATTGAACAATTTCTTGACTTTGTTAGCTCTTTAGTACTAGTTTGAAGATTGTAAAGGAGCTAACTGCTTTTGCTTATGCTCTCCGTAAGCCCTTTTGTCTATTCTGTGATTTTGCATCTGCATCTGCATGATGCTTTTCGATGAAGTACCTTAATTAAAAAAAAGGATTTATGGGTAACACATTCCTAGTGAACTAAATGTGAGAAGCATATGGACTTGACCACCTCTTCTCGCTCTGCGTGATAACGAGGAGTGCTTTTGAGCAAAAGTAAAGACCCCCTCTGCGAGAGAGTGCAAAGAATCTGGGGTTATTAGGTATTGAATGTGATTTGTTTCTTTTTTTCTTATTAAAACTAATTTGTTTTAAAAAAGCTGTATAGAGTGTAATGAATGTGGTACCAGATGTAATTTTCCAAAATGTCTGGTAATTTTATAATAAATTTTTAAAATAGGTTGTCGTGTATATTTTTCAAAGAAAACAGAATAGCGTAGTTCTGATACTTTTTATTTTATACTCCCTCTGTCCCATTTTATGTGGCACATTTTCCTTTTTAGTCCATCTCATAAATAATGTCACCTTACTATAATTAGAAACAATTTAACTTTAAAATTTCCTTTTAGTCTTAATGAAATGAATCTCAGCCACATAAATATCTAAGGATTGTTTTAGACCACACGTTTCAAAAGTCTTTCCTTTTTTCTTAAGTACCGTGCAAAGTTAAAGGGTGCCACATAAAATGGGACAGAGGAAGTGTGTGTATACACACATTCTAGTATATATGTATATATATAACACATGCTAGTTTGTTGCCATGCGCGGCATGCCTATGCTTAATGATGTAGTCATGATTTTGTAAAATAATACCGATATTTTACTAAAAGATATATAGAAGCTTTAAACAAAATAGTTATATATGAATAATATATTAAGAATGTTTGTGAATGATTGATGTGAAGCTCAATGTGACGTACTAATGCTCGTATCACATCAATTCCAATATATTGAAGGGTATATTAAATATTGAGCTTGATTGTTTCCTTTGATTTTAGATTCTTCAACAATATGTTCATTTTAAATGTGATCAAAATATGATCAATAACCCCAGTTATTGGTGCAAGTGTTCACATATCAAAGTTTCTGCCTTATTTTAACGAAATTGTAGTACATCAAATTAGAATCTAAGTGTCTTAGTGGACAAGCACATATGCCATAATGTGATATTGAAAAAAGAATAAAATTTACCTACATAAATACATTGTATTAACTTTGGGAAACAAAATAATGTTATAGTGAAACATTTTTCAATAATCACGTTTAGTGACTGAAACATCAATTACATTCTTGATACTCTCTTGAAAGGGCGAGAAGTTAGTGAAGAGAAATAATTTAGAAACACATTCATGACATAACATTCTTCAAAATAAAGGAACTCTAACTTCATAGAATTAATTCTGGCAAAATAACCCCTAAATGTAGCACATGGATCTCTTCGACTTAAAAAGTTATCTCTCTTAATGTATCAATGGAAGAGGCTTGAGTTACCATATTATGACAAATATCCTATCAACATGACTCCAAAGCAATAGGATTACAACTAACAATCTTACATTCACACAACAACAACAACATACCCAGTGAAATCCCACAAGTGGGGTATGGGAGGGTAAAATGTACGCAGACCTTACCACTACCTCATAGAGATAGAGAGGTTTCCGAAAGACCCTTAGCTCAAAAATCAAGCCCCATAAGCAAAAGATACTAGATATGAGAAAAAGAGGGAAAGAAAATTTATGATAGAGAGGTTTCCGAAAGTCCCTTAGCTCAAAAATATTAGGCCCCAAAAGCAGAAGATACTAGATATGAAAGAGAAATGACTAAAGCAGAAAGCAAGTGGTAATATATAAATACATTAAAAGAAACAAATATGAGACATACAATAATCAACATAAGATATAGCGACATGAGTACGTGACTAATCCTACTAACTTATTATACTACAAGGCTAGACATCATCTTACCAGCCTAATGCGCGACCTCCACTTCCACCCTAATGCGCAACCTCCACTTCCACCCTAATGCGCGACCTCCACTCCTTCCCATCTAAGGTCATGTCCTCGGTGATATGTAGTTGTGCCATATCCTATCTAATCACCTCCCCCCAATATATTTTCGGTTGCCTTTACCTCTCCGCGTAACTCCTAAATTCAATTTCTCGCACCTCCTAATAGGAGCGTCGACACTTCTTGTCTGCACATTCCCAAACCATTGCAGTCTCGCTTCCATCATCTTGTCTACTACAGGGTCACCCTTAACTTCTCCCGAATGATCTTATTCCTAATCTTATCACTCCTAGTATGTCCACAAACCATCTCAACATCCTCATCTTCGCAACTTGCACTTTCTAGATATGTGAGTTTTTGACTAGCCAACACTCCATCTCATAAAGCAATGATGGCCTAACCACCATCCTATAAAACTTATCTTTAAGCTTAAGTGGTATCTTCTTATCCCACAATACTCCAGAGGCCTTACATTCACATAAATATATTAAAGAAATTCAGTTTTAAAATGGTCTATATAGAGCATTATATAGACCATTTTAAAACTGAATTTCTTTAAGATGGAGCATATAGAGCATTGCAAAATACATAATTTATTATTTAATTATGTCATCATTAACATGGATAGTGATGTATAAATAAAATGCACATATACTTATTATATTGATGCACGGAAAAATAAGCAAATATCAAATATAGAAATAAGTAATTAGATGCATTGCCCCTAACACGTGGAGAGGAAAAAAAGAAAATAAATTGCCAACTTCTCTTTAGAAGATCAAAGATAATGATATATATTGTTGATACAACCATTAATTAAAGTCTAGAAAATTATCTTAGAAAGCTAAGTTGCTCATACTTGGGTGCGGGTGTCCAATACGGGTGAGGATCTAGAGGTCGGATCCTTCATAATTTAATTCTTAAGATTCACGGAGATGGATCCATATATGGATACGGGTGCAGGGATGGTCGGATCCTTATGATCTAAATTTTAAGATTCGAGGATATGGATCTATGTATGGAGATGGGTGCGGGGATCCGACTTAAAAATAATTCAAATATCTAAAAATAGGGTTATAAAACCTAAATTTTTCAATATTATGTGGAGAATTTGAGGAGAAAATATTGATCAGGAGGATAATTGTGGAAGAAGATGAAGGAAAGGGAGTGCAATTGAAATTTGTTATAAAAGGTGTTCTATTTTCTTAATCACTTTACTTTTTGTTTTAATTTCATCAAATTTAATCCGTCCAAAATTTCTCCCTCGAATTTGGTCAAAGTATCAAACCCATTTTGGCTAGCTCAGGTACGGATCCCATACCCACGCCCGCATGCACACCCAGTGGCACGGGTTTCGAAAGTGAGGAGTCTGAGCAACTGACTTAGAAAGGACAATAATAACTTGGGTAGATACCATGCCACGAGGCAACAAGGTATGAAGACTCAGTAACTAAAATAAGAAACAAAATAGAGAGATTTCATTAAACATTCTTCCAAAGAGGGGGGTGGGGGTGGGGGTGGGGGTGGACAAAAGCAATAGAAAATAAGTTTGAAAATTTACCAAGTTGAGGTGCTACATAAATAGACGAATAGAAATTCATAATTTGGAGCATTATCAATTTGGAACAATATAAGTTGAGGACTTTTTTGAAGGAGATCCCTTCAAATCCATGAGAAAGAAACTTCTCTGGGAGAAAATACCCATTCCAATGGAAGCGTCATTTGCCTTTGGGGCTGTTTATGCGCTAGTTTTTTTCTTTTCTAATTTTAAGGACATTTAAGTAATTTAACTTTCAAGTTAGGTGGTAACGAAAGCAAAAATTGGAAAGGTGCTTGTTCATTAAAAGAGTTACGGACATGCTGCATAGGATTTTTCGTTTTCAAATAAAATGTTTAACGTTTAAGTTAGGAATTTATGCTTTTAAGATATATATATATATATATATATATATATATATATATATATATATAGAGAGAGAG
>DF361447.1:9537-29685 GCA_000787875.1 Solanum virginianum | reverse complement strand
AATATGTTATTATTATGGATGGATGGAGAGAGAGAGAGAGAGATGGATGATGGATGGATGGAGAGAGAGAGAGAGAGATGGATGATGGATGGATGGAGAGAGAGAGAGATGGATGATGGATGGATGGAGAGAGAGAGAGATGGATGATGGATGGATGGAGAGAGAGAGAGATGTGCTAGTTTTTTCCCTTTCTAATTTTAATAAGTAATAGGTTTTTAAGAAAGGTATTTAAGTAATTTAGCTTTTAAGTTAGGTGGTAATGAGAAGCAAAATTGAAAAGGTGCCTCTTCATTTGAAGAGTTACAGACATGTTGCATAAGAATTTTTGTTTTCAAATAATGTTTAATTTCACGTTAAAGTTAGGAAGTTCATGTTTTTAAGATATAATATAATATATATATATATATATATATATATATATATATATATATACATATATATATTCATTGACACTGTTAACATTTGTATTTACAAATAAGAAGTAACAACAACAACAACAAACCTAGTGAAATCCCACAAGTGGGGTCTGGGGAGGGTAGAATGTACGTAGACCTTACCACTACCTCATATAAGTAGAGAGGCTGTTTCTTGGGAAGCCTCATCTCAAAACAAATAAGAAGTAGCAGAAATATATTACAACAACAACAAAATTGAACTAAAATCTAGATGGACCCTAAAGAAAATATGATCGACTCAGTCTCATTGGAGTAAACATTTGTACACCAAAAACAGAACAACAAAATACATTTAAGCATGATTTCCTGCAGGTTGTTTCTATTCTCAAAACATGTGTCATTTGCCTCACTCCATATAGTCCACCATATACGAGCAGGGATCATCCTCCATCTTTCTTTGTTTGTAGCCCCAACTTCAGCCTCCTCCCAACTGAATAATCTCATTAATCTTACTAGTCATGTTCCAAGAAATGCCTATAAGATTAGTGAAAATCTGCCATAGTAGGTCAGTGAAATTGCAGTGTAGAAAGAGGTGTCTCACTCAGTAGAGACAAAAAACACCAAGTGATTCTTCCCATTTGTCCTAGCCTTGGTGGACAGAGTTACCTGTGGTTATCCCGTGGAATTAGTCGAGGTGAACGAAAGCTGGCCCCGACACCACGGTCATTAAAAAAAAAGAGGTGTCTCACTGGCTCTGTATCTTAACCACATATGGAGCATCTGTTGCATAAAGAGACCCCTCTCTTGGCCACGTTGTCCAATCTCAAAACTGCTTCGTTGGCTAGTAGCCAGGTAAAGTATGTCACTTTGTGTGGGACTTTTGATTCTCCATATATGCTTCCAAAGCCATTTGAAGTCTTGATTCTTACTAGACTTATTTGTTTATATCCTTTTTTCACCCTGTTTTACCTTTCCTGTGCCCATGCCACTATAAATAATTCTCACTTGTTTGTGTTCCTTGGAAACTCTCTAGTTGCTTGAGAAGTTCAATCATTTTGGGAAGTTTTCAGTCATTCAAGTTTCTTCAAAGGACCAGGTTCCATCCTTGTTATGACCACTTTTCAGTAATAGTGTTTTTGATGATGTTGTGCCAAAAGAGATCTTTAAGACTCTCAGTCTTCCATTGATCAACCCAAAAACTTGTTTTTCTGTCATTTTGTACCTTGGCAGTTGATTGGTTATTGAGGAAATGCCAGAAGACTCTAATAGATTTCCATAGGCTAATACCATAGGGGGTATTAACCTCTTTTGTTCAATTCTTCATTCTTGCTCTTGATTACCCTGTACCAGAGGGCTTGGTCCGACTGATGGCACCTCCATAGCCACTTCACCTTGTGAGGTTTGCTTTGGTTTGAGGTTCTTGATGCATAGTCCACCTTGCTCATTGCTTCTGATAATGTTCCATTTTACCTAGTGAAAACTTTTCCTTTCCTTATTGCTTTGCCATAAGAAGTTTCTTCTGATTTTGTCTAACGTCTGAAACTACTGATTGAGGTATATCGAAGATTGATAACATGTATGTATGTAGAGCATCGAACATTGAGTTAATCAGAGTTTGCCTGCCTCCCAAGGATAGAATTTGGGATCTTTGTTTGGCCATTTCTTTTCACGTTTCTCCAAAATTGGGTTCCAAATGTCTATGGACGTGGACTTTGCCCCTAAAGGCATGCCCAAATATATTGATGGCAAAGTGCCTTCCACTCCTCCCAGAATCTGTGAGATGTGTGTGCGCGCGCATATGTATGATACAATGTGTTGTACAAAATATATTGTATATATTACGGGATGACCAAGTATTCCAACTGGTATTCCTTCCATTGTTTTAGTTCTGCATGTTTTCTTTCAACATTACAATTCTGTTGTACTATATATCTCCCTGTTCCTTGCCAATCTGGGTTACTGATGCCGTCTTCGTGCTACTGTTGTTGTCTAAAGATGGTTGGAAAGTTCATATAGAAGGTTATTATCATATAGAAGATCCCTCAGCTTTATTTCTACCCTCTGAAATATGTTATTATTTCATCTTCAGTTATTTCTAATAGATTCAACTTCCTGCTAGAGAGAAGTGTGGGTGTCCATGGACTTGATCAACTTCTCCACCAATTCCCCACTAGTTCCCCTTAGTTGGATGTCTTCTACCACATATTTTCAGATCTGGAAAAGGTTTCGAGCTCTTTGATCCTACTACCATCTAGCAAGATGGGTATATGGTTTAATGTGAGCCAGGGAAGAGGACTCTGTAGAGCCCTCCGGAAATGTCTCCTCTTACTGTTTAGATAAGAAATTTGTCAAATCTCTGCAATATCCCATCCACTTCACATTTGAATTCCCCAAGATCGTTCTGGACCCAAGAATCTTCGTCCCAACTCATCTTTGATATATCCTTTTTTTCTTATGACATGAATGATTAATGCTTTAATTAAAACATATGTGGAAGGTAAAATATAATTTCATAACATAGCATATACATATGTGGAAGGAGAATATCCTTTTTTTCTTCCTCCTGTCAAGCATTGTCTTATTTCCCTGTTTTGGCGCTAACTCTTCCCTGTCATCCACTTACCTCCTCCTCGGGCAACTATCATTACTTGTTCTGCATGTAACTGATGCAGTTTTCTCCTGTTTCTTTCATCTGATATTCATTTTGCTTTTGTGAGCAGTAAGAACGCATTAAAGAAAAAACTATGTACTAGTAGATAAGTAGAAAGAGTGAACGTCCGTCCAGAACTAAATTTTGGATTTTTGAGTGTGTTTTTCCTTTCTTGTAGAAGGGGAACCTTGGAGTAACTAGTAAAGTTGCTGCCACGTGACCTCTTGGTCACGGGTTCAAGCCTTGAAAACAGCCTCTGGCAGAAATGCAAGGTAAGACTGCGTACAATAGACCCTTGTGGTCGGGCCCTTCCCCCGACCTTGCGCATAGCAGGAGCTTTAGTGCACCGGGCTTGCCCTTTTTCCCCGTTTTCCTTTCTTGAAAGTTCTGTGTAAGACAGATATCTATTTTCCCAGTATGCATCTATAACTGAAAGAAATGATGGATTTATTTTCCATTTTTCATATCCTCACAAGTAAATGACCTTCAAGAATTACAAAAGAAAAGTTAAATATTATGCATGGGGTACTTGGGTCGGAAAGATTCTTAGTCTGAAGCACTTTTAGTTATTAGTACAAGAAATTGAACGGAATGTTTTATCCCACAGTAGGTAAGGCGAAACGTCTACTGTGCTTTTGAGTTTGTAGAGACTATTGTTAGAGAGAATGCAATGACTTTTTCCTCAACTACTTGTACATATTGTGTTAAGAATTTATAAGTTGTTTCTCTGGACTGTCAGTTCATATTTGAAGATCTTCAGAATGGACTTGTGTGATTGAGTACTACATTTGAATGACACATATATATTACCTAAACTGATTCAGCATTCAAGGAGATATTCCGATTCCAGCTCATCAAGCTCATCATCTGAATCTTCAAGTTCTGATGATGAAGGTAGAGAATCCAGAAAATCAAGATCCAAGTCTAAGAGAAGAAAGAAAGAAAAGAAGCACCAGTCAAGGTCGAAGTTGAAGCAGTCTACAAGCAATGATGAAGCTGATGGTCCTTTGCCGCTTTCTAGATTCTTTGGCAGCATAAAAAGCTAATGCCTCATTTGACATGTAATTCTACCTTCTCTTCTTCTGAATCATATTGGATGTGATGGATCCTTTTTATTTTGTTATTATAATGTAATCAACGATCATTGCTTCGTCAATGAGGGTTTTGTATCCTGGTTTAGAATGAAATTCTGCATCTAGTGACAACGCTCTTATTTCCAACCAAACTAATTTTTTTGAAAAGACCGTTTCTTTTCTACTTAAAAGACTCGTAATAAGTGGCAGAAGGATTCTTGTAATTGTATCTCGACTTTTAGTCAAGCAACAAGAGAAGTTTGCAACTTTATAAACAAAGTTGTCAAGTAGGAAGGATTCTGCCTTCGAGGTAATTGTGATTATTATGAATTGGTCAATCCACAATTTTTTTTTATAAAAGAAATGGTAGTATTTGCAGAATTATATAATTAGTGTAATAAGGCATATTAGAATACAATTACTTTTGGGATTGGCGCAACGTTGTGCTTTTTATATTTTGTTTGAGCAAACACCACAAATCCCAGTCATGATTAGGTGCACTCATATCATTTTAAGAAATTATATTTCATTCCACTTATTTTTTTTGGTTAGATATAGATACATTATATCGTGGGGAAGAATGAGAGTGGGAAAAAATTGAAAGAATGGTGCATCTTATTTGAAATTAGTGAGCAGTTTCAAATTATAGAGTGAATTACTTATATAATTTAATATAAACACATGAATAAATACTTAAATAACTATTGTAACAACAAGGTCTGTCACAGAATTGAAAGAAGAGCTCGTGTATGGTCAATGCATAATATAGGAGAGATTGGAGATGCACTTTACGGGAAGTAGGGACTTAGGAATTTCACTATCTTACCAATACATCTCAAGCAACAACAAAACATGGGATAAGGACTATGGAAAAATCTCCATAGATATATGGTGTCATAAGATATGTACATGACTTGATATCCAACAATACCTCTAGTCATAGATAGAGCTGGGGCAAGACATGTCTCGCGCTCATCCTTAAAAGTAAATAATTAAAGTAGCAATGTCATAACATAAGTACTGTAGATAGAAAATAGATGTTGCCCTCAAAATGGAGGACTCCCCACTAGCAATGTCTTCATAAATTAAACTAGCCACGAGGAGGTAGATGGGGAAGAGATTTGGTCCCTACATGGTTAAATCATATAGGAAAAAAGTATACGTTAGTACTTTAAATATACTAAGTATGCAGGGTGCAATGCAACAAGGATAAACATAAGCCATAATAGACAAGATGGATGATCATAGAAGAGGCAATAAGCTCAATATGACATGAATGATTAATGCTTTAATTAAAACATATGTGGAAGGTAAAATATAATTTCATAACATAGCATATACATATGTGGAAGGAGACTTTAATCGACATTTAAGACGATGCAAGCTATTGCATGGAATCTCGATGTTTCGTCCACACCCAAAAAAGAGTAGCCTAAAGGTAAACTATACCCTCACCTTATGGAATTTCCTTTTCAGTGGCTATTACATGACCTAGTTAGATTCACTAGTGTAAACTCATTTAGGGAAATAATGATAACTTATGGTGGCACATAGTTATGAATAAAGAGGTTTTATATAAGGACCCTTGGGGATAGCCTCCCACCTCAAGACCCACTCACGCCAAGCCTAGTTCCATGGAATACATCAACATAAGTATAATCATAACATGTAAAAATTTATAAATCATAACGTCATGAGAGGAGTATCACATTAAAATCTGCAAACCCTTCAAGTGAGCAATTCCTTTTCATAAGAGGGTGTATCATAACATCAAACAGCATCATAAACTTGTATAGTTTTCATCAAATTTTCATGAATTTATAACATATTTGGTAGCCCTTAAACATTCATAATATTCATAAACTTGCATACTTAGCATAAGAATATATCATTTGAAGGCATAATTTAAATAGCCTATAATGAGATTCAAAGATCCATAATAGTTAAGATAGGTCATTTTCCAAAATCCATCAACTCATGCAATTAAATGACAATACATACTCATTTGAACATAATATTTCATGATTTAGACCAAAATATAGAATTTGGGTAATGATTTAACAAGACCCATTTAAAACTCATTTCATGCATTTTAAATCAATAAATGATAATTTATAACATGATTCATGCATATAATTAGGAACAAGAAATACCTTTAATAAAATAAACCTTGAAATTTAAAGATTTAGTTGGAAAGGATTTTGGATTCCATGGGTAAAAGGATCCATAGTTGAAGAAATCCACATACCTTAGAGAAAAATAGAGAAGAAGGTTGAAGAAAATGTTGAATTGGGTGAAGAGCTCGGAAGAAATTGGAGTTTGTTCTTCAATGGAGGGTTTGGATCTTCTTCCTTGAGAGAGAAACTTGAAATGAGTGAAGGGGAAGGTTATTAGGGCATGAAAATAGGCTAGAATGGTGAATTTAGGTTAAGTGGGTCGAAAACCCATTTTGGGAAAGTAAAAATATCATCAAAAGTAAATAAAATAGCATTTTAATAAGTTTTGGTGGCAAAATCTGCGGTCTAGGAATCCCATCGCCGAACCATTAGGCGGCTCGCCAAATGGGACCTTTAAATCATCTTTTTTGATAGTTTCTGATGTTTCTTGGAGCTATTCGGAGGTCAAACCAGTAGATTGTCAAATGCATTTGGCAATCCAATTGACCATCACCGAAATTGACAACCCATATAAGCCTCAATAAAATGGCCATAATTTTTTACTCCATACTTCGAATAAGGAGAAATTGAATGTATTGGAAAGCTAATTCAAAGATCTTCAATTAGATAGGTAGTGGGTCTCTTAATTCATTATATGTTAAAAGATATGGGCATTTGAAGTTGACCCTTATACAAACTCATACCAAAACTTGTCGATTGGAATCCTTTGGACTTGGCTCAATGTAAGAGATACCTTATGACCCCAAAACACATGTATTACACTTTGAATACATTATAAATTGATCCCACCACATTATAAGTTATCAAGTTGAGTCTATACGCGTACGAGGAATGACTTGGGTCTTAGCTTAAGATCTGGGGTGTCATACCCATAATGGCTAGGACTTTGTAAGGCTCATCAATAAATTCTTGAAGATCTTCCTACATTTTAAAGCCATGAAAACTTCAGAGAATTCATTCTAGTGAAGTCCCTCACCCTTGATGCCGGAGTAGGAGCATGAGGAGCTTGGACCCCTTGATTAACTTGGTTGGCTACGACTCATGCCAACAAGGTGATAACATTCTAGTAGTCAGCATGAGTAACCCCCTCTTTTTAGGGAGCTTGTGGGATCAGAGGGGCTTGATCCTCATCGAGAAATAGGGTCCCTTTGTAGCATTCTTCTTGGCAGCATTATCTAGAAGCACAAAGAGCAATTGTTAGATATAACAAGTATTAAGATAAGTTCTAAGGCATGACATAGATCATGAAGAAATGAATTTCCAAAGCCTTCTATTCATAGTTGTGGTGCTCTTCACAACTATGAACAAGACTATAATTGATGCGATATGTTGGATTTTTGAGAAACATTTATAAACCTAGTGCTTTGATATCAAGTTTGTTACAACCCAAGCCTAGGGCCTAAGTGCAACATGGCGAATGGGGAACCTGAAGGTACCCAAACAAGCCTCATAGCATTGATACGCGCATCCTTAGTTAAAATCATGGATCAATCATCAACAAATAATATTAAAGGTATTAGGGGCTTAGGACTCACTTTATAGGACAAGGGATAAGGAATTCCCATTATTCAAACACAATGAGTAATTCTAAGAGAAGGGAATATGGGGCACATTCTTTGGGAAGTAGGATTTTAAGAAATTTACCACTTTACTATTATTATCAAAAACAACAACATACATAGGATATGGACTAGGAGAAAGCCTCCACAGATACAAGGCATCACATGATTCATACATAACATATTATCCAATGATATCTCTAGTCATAAGTAGAATGGGGGCCAAGACTTTGTCCTAAACTCACCCTTAAAAGTAAATAACAAAAGTAGCAATGTCTTAATCAATAATGTGGTAGATAGATAATGAATGTTGCCCTCGAAATGGAGGATTCACCACAAGCAAAGTCCTCAAGACTTATACTAGCCATGAGGTGATGGATGTATAGGAGCTCATGTCCCTACATGTTTAGATCATGTAGGCAAAAGTATGTGTTAGTACTTTAAATGTACTAAATATGCGGGGTGCAATACAACAAGGAAATCATAAGCCATATTAAACAAATGCATAAACATATACAAAGGCAATAAGCTCAATATGACAAGTATGATCAATGCCTGAATTAAAACGTGCATGGAAGGTAAATATAATCTCATGACATAGCATACATACATGGGAAGAGACCTTAATCGATACTTAAGACCATGCGAGTTACTGCATGGAATCCCGATTTGCCTCTATACTAAAAAAGAAATTATCTGCTTGCTAAGGTAAACCATGCCTCACTTTATAGGACCCATCCCATTTTGGAGAGTGCTCTACAAGTACCTTACATAACCCATTCCATTTTGATGAATACTTCATATATACCTTACGGGACCCATCCTATTTCGTTGAATCACGCAATATGAGCAATAAGTTCCATTAGCTAACCACAAACCTATGGTGCTAACGTAGTTAAGGGACAATGGTGATCTACCAAGGTCCTCTTAATTCTAAGTCAACATCCTACGAAATACTTAAAAAATAGACATAGTCATATTATGCATAATTTTTAAATCATAATAGGAGTAGCTCACTAAAATCATAACATCATAAAAAGGCTTCATAATATTGTATAATTTTTATAGCATTTCCATGGAATCATAACATACTTGATATGCCTTAATCATTCATAACATTCATGACTTATAATAAAGCCTTTCATCCCATAAGATGCTTCATCAAATAACCTTAATTCCAAAATATGGTAGGTTTATGCATATAAGCTTAAAATTATGAAATTCAAGAGGAATGTGCATGAATAGGTAAAACATGTTCACTTGAGACCATTCAAAACAACCTACTATAATCATTGAGAAATAACTCCTCTGTAGGGTATTATGAAATTCAACTCATAAATCATAAATTTCATATATTCCATAGTATCATAACAAGCATAGCTTAAATATCATAAAGTAATTCATAATATCAACCCTTGGTAGGAGGTTATGCATTTCAAATCAGTAATAGACAATTTTCAACTTAAATCATACATATAAATAATAATAGAAAGTGCCCACAAAGAAATCAACCTTGAAATTAAAAAAGTGAGTTGAAAAGGGTTTTGGACTCCATAAGTGAAAGGACCCATGGATGAAAAACTCTCATATCTTGATGTGCTTGAAGAAGACAAGAGAGGCTTGTAGTGACCTTGAAGCTTGAAACTTTAGTGAAGGAGTTTTAAAACTCGAGAAACTTAGGAGAATTTGGAAGAGAAATTTTAGAGAGTTTAAAAAGGATTTTAGGTGTTCTAGTGAGTGAAATGGCCTAAAAATGGTAGAAATTTTATGTATTCCCATATATAAGGGTTCAAGGATTTGTCCAAATTGCCCTTAAATCTGAAATTTTTTAGAAAAATTTGTACTACAGTGAAATGGGAGTGCAACGCAGACTTGTTCTGGCATAGTTTATTTTTGTGAAAAGTTCAATTTTTTCCAGTTTAGGAACTAGGATGAGTCTCTATCATTTTTACATTAAAATAAACCCTCTCCAAGATGCGAAGAGATCACGAACTCCTTTGAAAAATGCAAAAACTTGCGAAGAATTATTTTTTTATTATGCTTGACCTAAAGATCGAACGAGATCATTTTTCCATATAATTTTTCTTCCTGATTAAGAATACAACCTCAAATTAGCTAAAAGAATATTCAGATAATTTGTTATGCAAGACATATATTATAAGTATATTCTAAGGTACTTGGGAGGTGTTATGGAGTCTATTGAGGCATGGAAGACAAAGTGTTGGGAGAGGAAGGTTGGTGTTTGGGAGGTTGGGGTTTGAAAAAGACAAGGGTTTGTAGGGTTTAAGGAGACCTTTGATCTCTTATTCTTTTATTTTCGGATAGGGTGAGATTTGACTTCATTTTAGATGAAGTTAAAAGAGTTGTCTGGTTTGGAGGGGCCACTACATAGTGGTTCAACATAGCAAATTTATTAGGCAAAGAGTTAGTGGACTTACTTGAGCTTGTATCTTTTTGTTTTACTTGCATAGTGGCATGTTGTTTGGTGTCACAATCACCATTTTTCTTGGGGTATTGGTGACTGGGCCTCCTTTTTTTTTTGAAAATATGACTGTATGCTATTTTTCTTCTATTTCTAGTGTTTTAGATATCGAATGGTGATTGGGTATTTGTGATGGTGGTTGGGTTATAGTTTGTGTAGTTTCTGAGGGTATATCCTAATCGACCACAATAGGTATAATGAATTCCTTATCCCTCATATAACACTTTTTGAGTGTGATTGTCGATTTGGATGGTGTTCCTTACTGGGGATTTTAAAGGAACTTAGATGCATATTCTTGCATATCTCCCTCTTAAAATTGAGGAAGTAAACGTGTCAATTTTGAGGAGCTTACCTGGTTTCTTTCTAATTTTCTCTAGGATGATCCTATTAGAGAATTTCGTAGGAAGTTGGGGCAAGCATGTCCAAATGGTTGTGGGTGATAATTGCTACTTGTGGGATGAAATTTGGTTTCCATTTCCTGACAGATAGAAAACTGCCAGTAACAAACCAAGGGCCTTCATAGAGTGCTTTATTCATATTCTCAGCTAGGTTGAATTTGACTATGTATAAGTCCTATCCTAGATCGATAAGAGTGAGAGGCTCAGTGGGCTTCCATAACTCTGAAAGTTTATTTTTCAGATAATTGTGCTCAATTTTCCTTCCAAAAGTTTTTACTTTTAAAGAGTGTTTCCAAGGCTAGTAGATCCTTTCTCTGCCTTTCTTAGATAGGTGGATTGGTTTGAAGGTATGAGATCCAGTTGGGTCGTTCTTGAATTCTTCTAAGAAGTAGATAAGATTGATTTCCTTTTCCTTGTTAATGAGGATATCTTTGAAGGTGTTGGATCTTGGTTGTTTTCCTCAATCTCCATACTTGAGTCGGGAGGGTCTGGCGTCCCTGACGCTATTTCTGTAATAGGATCACCTTTGATCGAATTATTGCGCGGAAGCGCTAGTGTGGGACAATCCACTTTGACTCATTTTTATAGTTTACATACTTGATTTGGGGATGGAAAAAGGTTGTACGTGTTGGGAATCATGGGACAGGGACGAAGTTACTGTTCCAAACTAGAGAGAAATGATATGTTAATTAGTTAGTTTGTGAATGACTTAAGTCATATGCGACCTCCTAAAGTTGTCCGCATATTTCATTTAGACATCTTAACCTAGTCTTGTACCTATAGAACATTTTAATCTTAACAAATTTATACATATTTGACACAAAATGACATCAATAAAAAGACACACATGCATGTATCTCAAGGGCGTACACATAGCAAAATGGACCAATAAGATTATGACATGTGGAGATTGAATTTTTTTTTTAAAATCTAAAAGGAATTATAAGAAAACAAACAATAAAAAACATAAGAAATCAAAAAAAAAAAATTATAAAGTAACCACCCCCATCCCCCACCCCTGCCTCACGTTTTTTCTTCTTCTCGAACAGATCGCTATATCTCACTCTCCAGTCACCTCCATCCTTCTTCTTCTTCTCCGTCAGACTTTATTTTTCACTCCACTAGGCTCCTGCACTTTCACCATTATTAAATCATCGCCTCCAACCATCTCTTTTACCGACGCCGATACACCGTTATTGTCCACCTAAGTTAACCCCTCATACACCTTCCATTCAAATAACATTAAAACATTCCATACTTGTCTGCAATTTCTTTCTAGTAGTGATCATTTATCACAATTACAAGAGAAAAATAATAAATTTTAGTCAAGAAAGGATAGTTAATTTATATTTTTTAATAAAAAATAATGAAGTTTCACCAGAATATTTGGGACTTAATTAGATTTACACATAAAAAATGAAAAAGGAAAAAGCAACACAAGAACTAGAGAGGGTGAGGGAAAGAGAGGAGAGAGATGGATGAGGTGGTTGGGGCTTTAGGTGATGGTTTGGAGGTTGTTTTGGTGGATGGTCGAGGAGAGAATAGTGGTTTATGATGAAGGAGCTTGTGATTTTTGTCGGAAATGGTGAAGGAGAATGAACAATGGTGGTTTTGAGGTTGTTTTGGTGGTGAAGAGAGGGGGAATGAGTTGCCGAAAAGGTGAAAGAGATGGCTGGAAATGGAAAATTGGTGGAGCTGTTGCAGTGGGATGGGGAGAAGATGGTGTTTTTTTTTTCAAGTAATAATAATAATAATAATATTTATAATAATAATAATAATATTTATAATAATAATAATAGTAATTATTATTATTTATTAATTTAGGTTTATAAGTTGAAAAAAAGAAGATAAATTTTATTTATAATAACTTTATGCGCTTAATGAAGGTGAAACACACTTTTTTTTGTCATGTCATCATTTTGTATCTAATAAGAATCACTTTTGAACATACAAGTGTTCAATAAGTTAAAGGCTGAGTTAAAATATTTAAGTGATATATGTGAACAACTTTAAGGAGCTGCATATTGCTTGGAATCCTACTCCTTTTCAAATTTTTAATCCAATATTTGGGTATTCCAAGGGAAATTTTTTTTTTTTTTAACAATAATAGAATGCAGGCATTAATAATTTATAATGTTTTTACTAAATAGGCAATATCATATCAACAAATGTCATTATTGTTATTACGAAAGAAACCAGCAGAAAAAGTTGATTATCATCTTATTTCCTACCTGTTAATTAATTTATTTAAGTTTAATTTGACATGAAACTTAAAGAAAAACAAGTAAATTCTTTTTGAAAATTTTAATTTATTTAAAATTAAAAAAAGACCTTATCGGAAGCTTGAGTTATTTTAAAAAAGTTTAGGGTCTTATTTAGGTTAAAACTATCCTAGAAACAAACCAAACTAGGAAAAAGATAAGTTGGCAAAACTTTCCTCTCCTCGTGTGTCAAATTTGCAGTCCAGTGGAATCTGTACTGGGAGATGGCAAATCAGCTTTGCTATAACCCTAGTAGCACCGCCGGAGTAGCAGGCGGCAGTCTGGCTAGGACGACGAGATCCATGGACGATTATCTCTCTACTGATAACACATTGCTTACTTCTTCCAGTTATTTTGGTTCTTCCGGCTATTCCAGTTATCTAACTGATAGTTACACCCCTACTGCGAGTAGGATTCCTGGTTATTCTAGTTATGGACCTCCTGGTGTTGATGTTACACCACCTATTGCTGCTGACTCTTATTTTTCTAGCTTGAAGCGCTCATCCTATGACGGTAAGGGACACTCCTCTCCTCTCTGTTTCCATCTACTCATTTAGTTTGTTGCTGCTTCTACTCGTTGATGAACTAACACAAGCCGTAGGCTTAGGGTTTCTTCTTTGAAAAAATCTTTGTGTCCGCTGTTGGAGCACTTAATTTTCATTTGAATTTATGCCACCTATATTGGCAATTCCTAGGAAGGGGGTATCATTAGTTATTGTGATAGATTGAAACGTATAGGTTGACAGTTTACGTTGGCTGTTAACTTGGAAGGAGTTCCTCTCAGCAAGTTGAAAATCTTACCTCTAGTTAGTGGCGGAGGGCATATTCAGCTAGGGAGTTCAATATATGAAGAAATGACACTTGAAGTTGTGAAAATTGCACAAAGATAAACAGGGTGAGACGGGGTGTAATGGAAGAGATTAATCTTAACCTGCAACAATTTAGCTCGCTTTGTCGCTCTTATTTTACATTTCTTTCTACTTTGGCTATGCTTCATCAATCCGTTCTTAACTTTTTTTGGTGTGCTTTTTTCTTTTCATTTTATATATTCCACTTAGACTGAATAATGAGCTCAATAGACTGAAGCTTAAAAAGGGGAAAAACAGGTGTTACCGGGGTTCAAACCAGCAATCTCAAACAAGAAATGAACCCCCTTAACCATCAACCGTCAAGCGAAGCTTCTCAACTGTGTTGAGGGGGTTCATTAGAGGATAAATATGCATAAATTTGGAAATTAACTTTATATATATAGTGTAATTTTCCAGCGAAGGGGGTTCGGATTAATCCCCTCTTGGCCCCTAGTTCCCCTTAACCATCAACCATTGAGCAAAGCTTCTCAACTGTGTTGAGGGGGTTCATTAAAGGATAAATATGCATAAATTTGGATTAATCCTCTCTTGGCCCTAGTTCCGCCCCTGCCTCCAGTGCAGTGCCTTTGAGTTGCTCCTCAGATAGAGCTTTAAGATGTATCTGTTCTCTTTAAACCTTATTTCAAATAACTTTTGTAAAATTTCAAAGATAACATCTTTGAAATCTTACAAAAGTTATGAGACTCGGACACCCAGTGCAAAATAAAAAAAATAAAAAAATTTCAAAGATGTTATGGTGCTATTTATATGTTTGACACATTTGATGTAATGCCAAGTTCCGGATGAATCTTACTGGTATATAAGCTTTTGTAAACACCTATTGTTCTACTTCCTTTTTTCATCTCGACGTATCTTTTTCCGTATTCATATTGAAACATTATTGTAAGTTGCACTTGGTCTTTGTTTTCTTGTTTCACATTTTTACTAAGACTATCTTATGTAAATATAAAATTCTATACTTGTATGTATAATAACAGCTACATTCGGTGTTTTTGTGTTTATGTATATATTATGTACCATAGCACTGTATCATCAGACACTTTTGGGTGCACATAATACAATTGGGCAAGCTGAAGCTTGGTTTTCGGCCAATCCTTTAGCCAAGCGCCCTAGATTCGAGAGTGCAAGCAATTTGTCTATATATCCCCAGAGGCCTGGAGAGAAGGACTGTGCCCATTATATGCAAACAAGAACCTGTAAATTTGGAGATAGCTGCAAGTTTGACCATCCTATTTGGGTTCCGGAGGGTGGAATCCCGCAAATCAGCTTTGCTATAACCCTAGTAGCACCGCCGGAGTAGCAGGCGGCAGTCGGGTTCCGGAGGGTGGAATCCCAGATTGGAAAGAGGTGATCATTTATTGCTATTAATTCTTAATAAAATAAAACACAATAGATTATAAAATAAGCCATTCTTATTTCACTTAATGTATTATTCTCCTTTCATGTGTATATCTATATTTTGTTCTTTTTCCTTTCTCTATTATAGCTAGTCAACACTATTTTGCACAATAGAAGAATAATAATAATAACACCACCACAATATTTAATAAAAATATAAATTATAGAATTACTTAATAGTTTTTATCTTGGTTGCTTACTTTATGAATCAATGGTATTTATAGGATCTAATTTCTGTAGAATGCAGGTAGAATTGAAAGGGTTTGGAATTCCTTAGGATACTAATTGTTCCCTTTCAACATTGAGCTTTTGCTGTTTTGATACTTTCAAATTTTAATTGCTATGTTTGGCTTGATTACTCTTTATCCTTTTTTAGTTTTCTAGACATCCATTTTTCAATTCAGTATATGTGTTTCTTTTCCTATTTACAAGGAATCTAAGTAACATCTTTCCTTCTGTGAGAGGTCTTCAAGGAATGAGGAAAAAGTATAGCTGGTATGCTAACATTGCCGAGGGATAATTTAATTGGTGGACATTCGTCCTGTGTATTTGCCTTGATAGACTCTATCTTATTTTTCTGTCTGTTCAAGGCTTTAAGCATTACAGCACGAGTTTTACTTATCTGATAAACTATTGCTTGAATGTGAGGGTTAGGATGTTTGTTTGTTCATTATTCTTTTGGATGTGAATTTGCTGTGGAATAGTCTTAACTTATAAAAATGTTGGCATGCGTTTTCATGTCAATTAAGCAATAGCTTTTATGAAATGTGATGTATTTCTTTTTAAGGTAGAATATTATAAATAAAGTTATCAAGACTGTTGACCACTGCATGCCAGAAACATATCAACATCTCTCACCTATCTTCTCTAGGAAATATAAGTACTTTTCCAAATTTTTTATAACAATTCATGTACACCAAAATAAACAAATTCAGAAGACATCTATTTTTAGTCCTGGATACAAGTTGTCTTATCCCCTCAAAGTAGTTGTCTCTCTAGCCATATTGTCCCCAAAACACATAGGAGGATTGTTTTCCACACCAATTGCTGACTTTTTTATCCCCTTTTTATGTTGTCATATCTCCAATAAACTCTTCACATTTGGTGGTATAACCCACTTAATAGTCAATATCCTGCATATCAATGAAAATCTCCCGACACTCTCTTGCCTCTTTGCCATGAATGACTAGTTGATTCACTGTTTATAACACTTCTTCATACATATAGTATCTATAAATTCTATTACATAGAGTAATTCATCTCGTCTGTAGATTATCCTTGGTTAAACAAGCTTCCTTTGCCACCTCCCACCCAAAACATGTTGCTTTAACAGGTACTTTTGACTTCCATTTTACCTTCCATGGACAATTTGATTCATACAGCCTTTGTTGTTTCTGTAATAGAGTATAACATTTAGTAACTGTGAATTTTCCATCACTGTTTGCTGCCCAGATCCCTAAATCTCCTATTGCCCTCCAGACTGACACTGTCCAGTGAGCAAAGTCTTCTGCTTCCCTGTTATTGAGGACCCTCCTAAAGATCAATCCGACCAGTACTTGAGTAAAAACCTGCTACCTTTCCATACTTATTAGTGGAACATCTATATATACCTAAACTTTTTTATCTTTGACCTACATTTTTCTAGCCATATATCAGGCCGGAATTGGCTATTGTTACCATTTCCCAGTCTGATGCCAAGCTTTGACCTACATTTTTCTAGCCATATATCAGGCCGGAATTGGCTATTGTTACCATTTCCCAGCTTTAGCTTTACAACTGACTATATTCACTCCATAGGCTACTAATAGAGCTCCAAACTCGTCCTCCCTTAGAAGAGGATTAGACTGTACAGTGTCCAAAAATCCTTCCTATTGTATTTGGCATCTATGAGGTGCTCTTATGACTTGTTGCTTTCATTGTTTTACCTCCACAACCATTAAAATAATAGTTTTTTTTGCTGTGCAACCTTAAATTCCTTACTCCCAGACCTCCTACCTTTTTTCCTTGAATCATCTCTTGCCATTTAACCAAATGCTGCTTCCTACTGTCAGCATGACCTCCCAAAGGAACATATTTCTCATAGCATTCAATTTTCTTCATTGTTGGTGCAATCTTATTCTTATTAGAGACATCAAATAAGTGGGCGTACCATCAAACACATTGTTAACCAGTATAAGTCTCCCCCAAATGACAAGTAATGTTTGTCCCATGGAACCAATTTAATACTATGCCTATCCAAAACTTCCATCACCCATGGAACCACATCTTCTAATCATTCTTTTAGCTCCTAAAGGTAGGCCTAAATAAGTAGTAGGAAGCTGCTCTGCCTAACAACTCGTAATGTCTGCTAGATCATCAGTGCAATGTTCTTCATTAATGCTGAACGTTGTACTCTTAGCCAGGTTCACTTTTAATCCAGATACCACTTCACAAGATAATTAAACTTGTCTGAGATGTAAAAGTTGATCGTTCTATGCTCTGTACAAATTCAGAGTATCATCTGCACAAGTGTGACGACGTGTAAGACTCTTAGTTCTTTTTCCTCTCTGTGGCTTTACAACCTTGAGTTTTTGCTTTAGGCTTTAACTCCCGGACCCTATCTGTTTTTTGTTTCTTGGGAATTATCACCTGTTTCTCTCTGTAACTTCTTGCATCTGGTTGATGCTTTTTAATGCAGCAACTTAATTCATCAATAAATTAGCCTTGCAGCAATTATTTGAAATACTATCCAGTTAGCTAATTGGCCTAAAATCTTTCACCTCCACGACTCATTTCTTCTTAGGAATAAGAGCAAAGAAAGATGTATTAAGGCTCTCAGTGGTGTGTTTTTTTTTTCTTTTTTTTTTTTTTGCATAACCAAAGTACTGCCTCTCAAACATCTTATCTAACTATGCTCTAATAATTTGTTGAGAAAAAAGGTAGTAGTTCAAACCATCTGACCTTAGTGCCTTGTCTTTCTTGAATAATAATCTAATAACCCTTTCTCTTGACAATTAGTACTGTTGTATTCCTCAACATTAAGGAATGCTTAAGGCTGGCCACCTCCAAGAATTTTGTTACAAGAAAGTCAGAGTCTAGATTTACAGAGCACCTAGAAGTCTGCCAGATCATCTATTTCCTCTATGCAGTTTTCGTTACACCAAAAAATAAAGACACTAAGTAGTTTCATTGCACATCATGAATGGACTTAATTTTGTCTTCAAAATATTTCCCATTCCTCTCCTTCCATACTCTCTGTCCATCATATGCATGAGGATATTATCCTCCATTTTTTGGGGCTCTTACTTCCCCTCCCGATGATCCAGCAATTCATCAAATCAACTGTGTGCTCAGGTATTGTCTACTCGGTCTTTGTTAGACTAAATAACAGATTCCAGATCTGGGTAGTGAACTTGCAGTGCAGGAACAAAAAAACATCTGGTCATAAGTATCATATTGTGGGACTTCATGAGTAAGATAGGCCTTCCTAACCACTAGCCATGTGAAGCATTTTACCTTTGTGGTGCCATGTTCTTCCATACATTCTTCTGGACCATTGATACCTCTTACTGCATCACCCTGTCCTTGTATATTCTATTCCCAGAGAAGAGACCTCCCCTGTGTGCCGCCATCTCAGATCAAGTTCAGCAACTGTGCCAGGAAATGCTTCCATCACATTTAGCAGACTAGCCACCCTTCAAAACTTCCCAGTCTTCCAGGTGTCTTCTGAAATTAAATTTCCACCTTTGGGGGACCAACACATTTATGGTGACTTCAGGGTTGCTACTCAAAACCATTAGACCAGGGGAGACTTCCTGTAATGGTGCTTGCCCAATCCAGTAGTTTTTCTGATCATGGTTTTGTTGCCTTGCTATCCTAATTCTGGAGTTGTCCTGCAGTTTTGGCCGTAGAGATCTGATTGATCCCCCCAAATCCCCCTACATAAGTATCATTAACCTCATTGGAGCACCATGAGCTAATCTGACCAAACTGGTGAGTGCTGACCTCCTTCCACAGGGTTGATTCTTCTTCGCTGAATCTCTGTAACCACTTCATCAGAAGGATAGTTTTGAATCCTCAGATTTCTGATGCCAAGCGCACCCTAAACTTTGCTCAATTGTGCCACTTCCCATTTCACTAGATTGTATTCTCTCCCCTTTATTGTTAGTCTGTCCACAAAATGTCTTCTTAGCCTATTTAGTTTCTTCACCACACTGACAGGTATAAGGAACAAAAATATCACATAGGTAGGTAAAGAATCCAAAATTGAGCTTATTAGTGAGATAAATATTGAGCTTTCTAGTGTGCTAACCTCTTCTCAGTTTTCTCCACAATATTGTCCCATATTTCCACATAATTGTGTCTACTACCTAAGGGCATGCCAAGGTATACATTGAGTTTTCCACTCCATGCCGTAGAACACCTAGATGGTTGGTTGGTAAGTTGATTTATCTCACAATGACTAGATCTGACATTTCTTTTCCCGTGAGTGTTCTAAGCCAGTTTCTCGATTCTTCTTGTAATAGTCATTGGGATGCAAACATGCAGTTGTTTGCATTCTTCGATATATAAAGTTACCTCAAGTCCGCTCTAGATAAAGAACTACTATTTGAGGATCAAGGCCATAAGCAGATCATTGGATATTCAAATATTAGACAGAATCACCTTCTGATAGATGTTCTACATTTGGGTATTGTGTTTCAATAGGAGATAATTTGGTGTCCTGAAAATGTAATAAATAGAGTATGGTTGCTCGATCTAGTGTAGAAGCAACATATCGAGTAATGGTTGTAGCTACTTGTGAATAGTTTGTATTAAATGGTTACTTTGAGAACTAAAATTTAGAGAAATCAATCGGATGGAACTTGTGTGTGATAATCTAGTGGTCCTTCATAACACATCAAATG
>DF361448.1:31685-51778 GCA_000787875.1 Solanum virginianum | reverse complement strand
CCTTACCTTGCATTTCTGCCAGAGGCTGTTTCCAAGGCTTGAACCCGTGACCTCCTGGTCACATGGCAGCAACTCTACCAGTTGCTCCAAGGCTCCCTTCAAGGAAAAAAATTATATTTTAATTTGAAAAATAATGGTTTATATATAGAGAGATGTAGTAGAGGTAAAAATGACAATTGAAGCCTTTTTCACTTTTGAAATCTTCTGAAAAATAGTACTCACGAGCCCCCTTTTGCGTGTATACACATGCTTTGCCATGTCACCGCTTTGTATTTATTTGATAAAAATGGGTAAGTTGGAGTGCCTATTTGTGCACTTTGAAAGTTTGAGTTCTAAATTAAAATTTTGCTCCAAGTTAAAGGTCCAATTTATGTGTTTGATATGAATTTATACAAACATGTTGATGCAATGCAAGTAAGTTGGAAGAACAAAAGGTATAATGGTTTTTAAAGATATCAAATATATTAAGTGTTATTTTAATAAGAGTAGACAAAGAGATTTAGAAATATAATGTACGATCCCATAAAGTACTTCTTCCGTTTTTGTTTTTTGTAATTTAGATTTTCAAAAATTTTAGTAAAAATAGATGAAAAGACTTGACAACAATATTATTTATTTATTATCATTTACTTTCTTTATGTCTAAAAATTAAGTTAGTTTTGGGGCTATAAAAGTCCATCAATTTTTTATGAATATGTAATTCAATTTTTTTAACTTAATGACGTCTTGTTTACTCCTCAGTCCTCACCCCTTTATGTAATTAAATACTATTATCAAATTAGATATTTAATTAAGAACTAACTGAATGAAGTCAAAAAGTCACACTACATTTATTCAATTGAAATGATAATTTTTCAAATTTAAATAATTTTATGTTTTATAATATTTTAATTTATAGAGGGGCAAAATCGTAATCTAATTTTTTGGATGATTCATTTTTATTTCCCACTTTTTGTTATATATATATATATATATATATATATATATATTTAATCTCTTAAATTGTATAGGAATTTTTTTAGAATATACTAATTTAAAAAATATAAATTAATTCTTTTTAGTAATACTAATTAAGAACATATGTTTACTAATTAAAATATTCTCAAAATACAATATATATCTTAAATATTCAATTTAATATTATTTATAAATATATTTATTTGTCTAATATAAATTTTTTGTTTTAGATAACTAATTATTGTTTTTAAAATTTAATATAATCTTGTAATTACACGTGTGCAACCAAACAACACACTTATAATTACCTTGTAGCAAACAAATAGGTCACAATAATTACTATTCTAGAAATTACATCAATTTTAATTATCAAGTGGCTTCCAAACAAACCCTTAAAATTATAATCTATATGGCATATAGAACATCATTGTAGTAGGCAGATTTCCATTATGATATATGTATTACTCGTTCAACTTTATACAAATTTAAATATCTATTTGTGCACATTTAAAAGTCGGAAAGCATACATGTCAAAGTTAAATCGAAAGACACATTTATTATGTATTATGCCTTCAGATTACCTATAACAACTACGATTACACATCAATACTAGTTTAGAGTCTTCATTGTCAATGTCACTCTTTATTAGTTGATTCTATTGAAAAGTGTTTTAAGTTAAAGCTCCATAAGGGATGCAGTAAGAACACAACTTAGGCCACCATCATTTCACATTAAATTTCATGACCAAATAAAACCAAAATGTTTGTGCATTTTCCTAGCAAGTTTGGACAGCCCCGCCCCACTTGTATTTCCCTATCAAAAGTTAACTAAAACCACACCATTCGGAGACCATAAAAGTCATTTTTCTTTCCTTCGAGGCTCCGGGATAAAGATACAATTTTTACGAAAAATTGTTTAAAAAAAATGCAAAAGGAAACGTAACGATCCAAAGTGAAATCTAGGATTGTAAACAAAAACTGAAGCGGAAATATCACTGGGAATTAGTTGATAAATCTTGGTCAACCCTTTGGAGTAACACAATAAAGCACGAGATGGACCAACAATGCATGTACAACTTTGCTGTCAGAATGTTAACAAGATTCAATAAAATGAACATCAATAGAATATACTTGAATATCAACTTTTTGTTTCCAACCATCTGCTTTGTAAGTAGAAACATAAAAAAACTACTGGGATATAGAAGGAAATATGTGCTTAGAGACCTAACATGGACAAAACTTAGGTTGTAGAATGAGACATGATACCCACCATAGCCTTTTTCTTTTTCTATGTTAAAACTTGTATACATCTTTCAAGGTATGAACATTTCTGTTTTTGAATATTTAAAGAATTTCACAATAAACCTGCTTCAAAGAGGTTTCTCCTTCTCAGGGTCTCATCTACCAGTTTGAACGTCTTCTTTACAAGCTTTGGATCAAGGGCTGTGGTTCTGTAGATCTTGAACACCCGGTCCACGCAATCTGGTGCAGTGCTTTGGAAATATGACTCCTCAAATTTTTTCTTTACAAACCTAAAGTGTACATCATCAAAATACAGAATGGACCATTTAGCACATGAATTAAACAAGAATGTCAATGGAAACACGAAAACAAGTATCTCTTGAAGAGCCCAACAAATGCATCCACGTCATTTATAAAAGTACTGCACATGGAAAAGCTTACTCATAAGCATGCTCAATCTCTTGTTTTCCTGTTGAAACTGCCTGGTAATCTTTAAACCATTCACAAGTATTGAGGGGAACCTAAAGCCATGGGATGTCATTCTTAGATGAGAAAAAACAGTTCCATAGACACAAATCAATGCTACATTAAATGTACTTACTTTCAGAATCTTCTGCTCAAATATATCAAATTTGTTCAGAAACAGCATGAAAGAAGTTTTCTGCACAAAGAATAAAGTGTCAACTTGCTAACTGGTCTGATTTATTTGGTTTATTTTTTTTTTAACCCAAAAGAAGCGATGCAAATGTATATAACAAAAAAGAGCCATGAGTATAAGCTGATTCAAGTGGATATTATAAAGTTCAAGATCCCCAAGCAAGTATGGTCTTCTAGCAGACACCTAATACTTACCTCAAAACATGGTTGCTTTAAAACCCACTCAAAGAGTTCCTTGGTCTCCATCATTCGGTTCTTCCTTTCATCCTCAAATAGAGTTTGATCATACCTGAGTGAACAATAGAACAATGACAAGTATGCATTTGCCTCATTTCCTACTCACAAATTTAACATCCTTTGACCAAGATTGGTGAATGATTTATTTCCTTCTCATTCTGGAAAGCTAAATGATCCACGTACTGCTACTTATGATCAAGTCCAGACTTCGGTTGACTTGATGTTAGAAATTTCAGAAAGCTAGGAATAGAACTCTTACTCACTAATAGCAGCACAAAATATAACTGCTGTTACGCCTTCAAATAGATGAATCCACTTTCTTCTCTCATTTCTCTGACCTCCAACATCAAAAAGCCTATATACTTCTCCACTTTTTTTGTTTTCTCCAACTGGACTGCAGATATTTTGGTAGTTATTAAGCTATCCATCGTCAGTAAAAAGAATACAATGCATCTTGTAAGAAAACAAATACTAGGTCATAAACAATTGCATCATTGGAGGACCACAAGAACTGGATCATAATCAAAAAATTCAAGGACACATAAATGTACTTATTTTGACAGACACAAGGAGGCACTTAGGCAAGAGATGAGGGATAAACAAAACCCAAGTGACTGAACATCAACTAGTTATAACATTTAAACAGTATAATGATTACCTAGTTCTTTGAATGCTACAAGAAAGACGCATAAATAAGCCTACTATTCAAGGCAGATTGGACCTGCCTACAAAAAAGATAGTAGGAAGGATTTCTAACAACATATGCCTTGTTCTGACAGGAAAAAGAAAACTGAGTGGTTCAGATAGTTCTGTCACTTTGCTTGCAGATCCAATAGAAGGTAGCAATTCTTACGCTCTAGATTAAACCAGCACTTTTTTAAGAGATCAAAATGTAAAATACACTAAAAGTGGGTTTAGACAATGGATAAGAGGACAGTTCAAGGATGCGTGAAAATTCACCTGAACTGTATTTCAACGACACCAGTTGTTCGAACCCGGGCAAAAAGAACATCCTCCTACAAGATAACAAGAAGAATGACTACTCATTTAAGATCTCCAATAAAGTAAATAAAACCACTGTAATGCATATATGGAAACTGTGTTAAAGACATCATTAAATAAACAAAGTTTTTTCTCCCGCATCTTAAAGTTATAAATGAGGTAGTCTAGCCAATTCAACAAGAACGAAACAGACAAAATTCCTTGGTTAAAGTACCACAGCCATCATCATCAAAGAATTTTGTCGAGCTTGGCAAGGAAAAGTATCTAACCAGAACTTAAAGGAGTGTAAAAGGGTACCATAAATAGACAAAATAAATGTATCTCATCTTTAGATAAGGAAATTTATACAATTCACTAAGAGGTCATTTGGTAGCGTGTATTAGAAAAATATGCATGTATTAATTAGGTGTATTAGTAATATCGTATTTTGCTTTTGGGGCTTGATATTTTTGAGACGAGGGTCTCTCGGAAATAGTCTCTCTATCTCCACTAGGTAGTGGTAAGGTCTGCATACATTTTACCCTCCCTAGACTCCACTTGTGGGATTTCACTAGGTATGTTGTTGTTGTTTACTAATGCAAACATTATCAATACACTCTATTTAGCGTTATTTTTATACATCCTACCAAGTGACCCCTAAATGCAATGCAAGATGTTGTGCATGAAGAAAGAAATTATAGCACTTGAGAGTAATTGCACAGCAACTATAAGAACATGATAGATGAAATACACTTTCCTTTACCAGCAATAGACAGGCAACACTTGCACTTCTTACACTTACGCTTTGAAAGAACGCCACTAATCTAATAGAAAATTAGATACTAGCATATATGGTAAGCAAGGGAAAGTGTAGTGTAATAGCAAGTATCTTGGATGCTTGACAGTGTATTTAACTATAGCAAGCTGCAGTTTGAATTTTGAAATATTTTACCAACACTAGGGCTGTCAAACAAGTGGTAAAAAAGAGATAAGAAAGACACTTGGTTTGGCCCAGCCTGTCAAAGTTACACATGTCAAGACTACCATTCTTTCCAATTTACGTTGACACCCCTAGGACCAAAACCCCAACATAAAATAGTTCTAATAATGCATCTGAGCCAAAAGTGATATCTACAATTGTGAGTTCAACATCATGTAGAGGATATTTTTACGATAGAGTTGAAGAACAGATGGTTATGATTTCTTTGCAAATTCAATATGAAAAGTAGAATAGATTTTCTTTTTTCTTTTAGAATTAACATTACTCAACATTTAGCCGCTATTCTATATCTGTTGTTTTTCTTTTTACTTGGGGTGGATGCATTTTTAGTTGAGAGCCTTTTGGAAACCACCTCTCTATCTCATGAGGTAGCAGTAAGGTTAACGTACACTTTACCCTTTTCCAGACCTTACTTTGTGGGATTTCACTAGGTATGTTATTGTTGTTGTAATGAAAGCACAACTCCTAATTGGGAAATACCTCATTGCTATTTCTTACCTTTGTTGGAAGATAATGTATATCAGAAAGTCTCTCCAAGTTTTCCATGAAATAATGGGCACAATCTGGAACCTGAAGCTCATTACCACGTAACAGAGTTTCCTACAAGAAAGAAAAAACTCAATCAGAGTAAAGAAAAGTTAATCTTTGCTCAATAAAAGATTAAGGGTGTATTTGGTACGAAGGGAAACAAGTTTTTCAATTTTCCCATGTTTGGTTGGTAAGAATATTTTGAAAACATTTTCTCTAGAAAACAAGTTCCTCAAAAATAAGGAAAATGACTTCCCTAGTGGAAGTAGGAAAGAAGTTCCACAAGTGGCATTCCACATTAATTGTGTCCCCACCCTCCACACACCTCATCTTCCCCTCCCCCCCCCAACCCCATTAAACCCTATCCCCACCATCCCTAGCCCACCTCTCATGGCATTTTGTCTAGAATATATATAAATATTTTTAAAATAATATTTTTTGCTTACGTACTAAACACAAGAAAACAAGAAACCCATTCATTTTTCTAGAAAATATTTTTCCATAGAAAAAGATTCCTTCTTTCCGAGTACACCCTAAGGGTTCACATAGTTTGGATCTTTTACCTTATACAATCATCTATTTTATTAATTCAGAATCTCTGATCAGCTATCGTATGAACAATCAATTACTAAAGTGAGTTGCTTCAATAAAACTAAATATTAGAACTATGAGAAGCAATATAAAGAATGAAGGCTTTGGGACAAGTAAAACGGTCTATATGTATTGCCAGTTTAGCCCACACAAGGAAAATGAAGGTACAGTGATGGATTGTGGTGCTAAATATGAATAATTCAGATATCTAAGTTCAGTCTTCTAGGAGAATGAATGCCATGATAGACAAAGATGTAGCATATAGAGTTAGTTACAAGAGATGACTGATGTGGAGTACTATGAGACCACTATGTGATGGGAAGATATCGAATAAAGTGAACGGCAAAGACAGGCAGCTGGGAGTGAATGATGGGCCTTTACGGCCTGAAACATTCCCAATATGAGTGTCTTAGAAATGCGAAAGTTGAGATACATTTCCAATCATTTAAGTTTAGGCAAAATTAGAATAAGCACCTCTGGCAAAAGGTGTGAATTTTTCATGACGATTATACCTCAACTATTCCACCAGGTACATGTTATCTCCCACAAGCACATGTACCGGGCAACTCGTCCACTAAGGCTGATGGAAAAAAGGTGCAAGCAACATAGATACACAATAATATGAGAGAAGGTTCAGATTATCAAGACATGTCAATCCAAATGCACAAATTTGAAGGTACGACACTTTACTAAATGAAGGTGCTAAAAAGAGACAAGGTAACCCTAAAATCACAAAGAGAGAAGGTTTTTAAAAAGATTTATGATGCCTGGAATAAATGTGAACTTAGTTAAGACTATAAAAAAATGGAAAATGATCCATATAGACAACTCAACTAGTTAGGAATCCAGTTTAGTTGTTTCTAGCTCTTTACATTAGATCGATTAGGAATAAAAGTAAGATTTTAAAAAATCTATAGTTTTGCAGAACTCCCAATTTTGCCTTAAAAGTTAAACCAACAAATGGCTTTAGAAGGAGATCTGAAATGCTCCAAAGAGAACAGAATATATACCGGACAAAGATGAGAAACCCGAACTACTCTGGGTAATTAGAATACTAGTGATAGATAGAGGCATAATTGATTAATTGACTTCGATAAATTGATCATTTCAATTATCATTTATTTATACAAGCAAAAGAAAATTGTGAAGTTAATACAAATCAACGAGCCCAAATAAAGTACTTGAACCAAAATAAATCATCAAAGTGATTAACCAAAAGCAAAATTACTTTAATAGCAGGATCTTTCCAAAGAGCTTCAATATCCTGCACTAGATCCTTAGTCAGGTGAGGATAATCCAACCTGCCTCCAATTTCTGAAAGTTTCTCGCCGATCTCCTGGAGCCAAAGAAATATGTGTTTATGTTTGTGCAGCTAAGCAAGATAGCCAATCTCATGTCTTCAGTTTCATGGGTTTCCCTTGGCTAAATGACTTCAAGATAACAGCCCAAATATCTGGTAATTGCATAAGAACGAATAATACAAACCTTATTTTCAGCAGATAGAAGATACTTTGAAGCCTCTAATTCATTTTGAGCTAATTCCTTTGATCCATCATGTAATATCTGTTATGGTACCAAGCATCCACCGTGTAAGAATGTCAGTATCCATGACCCATGGTAATTGACACTCGTTATCAATTATGAGTATGATATTTCTATATATGCATGTCTCTCTAACAAGCAGCAGCTATTTTCCAAAAAGGGAAATAACCAACACACCCTTTCAAGTATTCCATACTTTTATTGTCTGATAAACATTGGCATGAATGACAGGGATGAAGTTCTTTAGCTCTGCTTCGTCAAATCCAGTTTGGAACAAAAGTTTTATCTGCATGAATAATAGAGGACACTGGATTTAAAAGAATACATTTTGTATAACACATAATTAAGCATTTAATATGGTACCATAGCAGGCAAACTTATAGGGTTCGAGCAGGGACGAAGCTAGGGGCGGAAGGGGGTTCTGAATTCCCTAAGCCTGAAACTACACTATACATATAAGGTAAAATTTGACTTTATGCATCTATATTCCATAATGAATCCCTTTCACACAGCTGAGAAGTTTAGCTCTGTTGTCAAGGGGGTTCAAACTTTTCCCAAGGTTGCTGATTCAATTTTCACTCATTGCAGTGCTTTCCCCTAATCTAGCTTTGGCGTTCCCAACAGCTTCCAACTTCTTGCACCATTTAAAATTTTGATGTTGAGTACTTTAAATTAAAAAATAAAACTAAAATTAGTTGTTGAGTACTTTAAAAATGCAAAATAAAAATTGGTTGTTGAGTTATTCAAAAATGCAAAATGAAAATTGGTTGTTGAGTAATTTAAAAATGTATTATAATATTGGTAATTCAATCCTTACACATTTTTGAAGAAACTTTATGATTCTTAAAGATAATATATGATTGAAGGGGCACTAATTAGAAAAAATAACTTAAATAAAGTAGAAAACTACTAAGTTAAAGGAAAAAGGCACAAGAAATTTTGAAAAGGGCCCAACAGAACGAAGGCAAAAGAAGGAAGAAATGCTAGATGGGGCATGACAAGCCATATTAAAATTTAGTGGGTTAAGGTAAGTCTTGCCCTTCGCCACTCGCTGCGTTTATTGTCTTATAATTTTCGCATGTTTACTTCTTCAAATTTTGAACCCCCTTGGTGAAAATCCTACCTCTGCCATTGAATTTGAGTCATTATCAAAAAAAAGTTCACGTGATTGGCTCATCAAAAAAAAATCAAGCTCGGCAGTTCTCCAGCTTATCTGCCAGTTGTCTGGCTGTAAAAGGAAGATGTTAGTTTTTGATCTATAATTTATCATTCATGGACATTGATAAGATCCATTCCCGCACGTGTGGTTACACGTTGAAGACATAATTAACAAAGATGTGTGACAGTTTAAACTTTTAGATGAGATGGTCACACATTTCAACACATTAACATAAACATAAACATTTAGGGAATAATGAAATCATAAAAGATATTTATAAGAGCTCTTGCCTGCTTAAAAATTGTAGACTTCCCCGAATCTCCGACACCTTGAAACAACAGAAAAATCATCATTCAGCAAGCACAGTCAAACAGGACATAGACCACCAAACATACAGCAGTAAGTTTCAAATAAGTCAAAAAGTACTATAAGATATGCAAGGATAAAGAATTCCATAAACAAGTCAATCCAGAGCTGGAAGTTCCTCCATGCTACAAAAATATTCCGAAGAAGAAACTTTCACTATGCTTCCTCCAGCAGCATCTTAAGAAGCAGAAGCTTCAAGGAAAAGCGAAGTTCAAAACTAATTGCCTTCCTCAAATTTAACAAGTCTAAAGGTAGAAGAAATAGAATATGCCAATAACTTGTAGGCATCATAAACCACTACATGGGTATGGTGAACATAAAAAGGAAATGCGAAGACAGTAAACAATAACTAGACCATAGGATGATTGAAGACTAAATTTATTTCTTTTTTACCAAGTAGAAGAAGCTTCTGAATATGCTTGTCTGCCTTTGTTTCTTGTTCAATCCGTCTTTCTATCTCTGCAGTCTGAAGATGCATGATCAAGTCAGGACACTTGGGGTTATGTATTTAGAAAGAATTTTCGCACTCCTAGCTTATAGACAGCACTATTGGCGATTACCGAAATTCAAAATCTATACCTGAGCATTTTCATCATCATCGGCTTGACTGTGGTGTTTATTTCTGCTGCATAACAAGCCCATGTTTTCTAAAACCACAGTAGCATAGGCTTGCGAGATAGTCAAGCCAGGGATCTCAAATCTATTGTTGTAACTCCTTTATGATGTCCATGTATACCTAAGTTTTAAAGAAACAAACAATTATCAGAATAAAGTTATGTGAATAAGTTACTTATAAACAAAAGACTCTACTGCAACTGCAGTTCAGTCAAATGTAAAGAATAATCAAAGTATGTCTCCCTTGTCCCATGTTTGCATTTCAATCTAATTAAAGTTCAAGATACCATTCTCCAACCCCCAGAGTTAACTAAAGCAATTATACACAAACATATGAATGAATGACTATGCAATAACAAATTGAAGGTCAAATTGTTGACAAAAAGTTCATGGCAAGCCATCAAGAATGACTATGCAAGAACAAATTTTTAAGATAAATCAGTTCCAAAATAAGAAAGAAGTAACTAAAACCCCTTTTGATTCATTCAAGATCAGACAGCCTCTTCAAAATTTACCCACCACTCCAACATTAATAATAATAAATAAGTGAAATGGAAACATAAATAAAACTACAGATTTCCTATTTTCCTCTTCTTTTTTTTATAAGAGCATTAACAAAGTCAATTCAACACCGTACTCACTAGCATTGTTGATTCTGAAACACTCCAAGCCTTAAAACTTTTGGAAACTCAACCCCAGAAGCATTTAAAAAAGCAACTTCTTAACATTTATACATACAGATGTATGAATAAAAGCATAAATATCACTACCAACTTTCTGTTTTCCTCTTTTTTAACATTTAATTCAGTCCACTATTTACTACTTCTAACATTTTTAGATTCTGAAGCACTACAAGCCCTAAAACATATGGAAATAAACCTCATAAAAAATTTATTGAAGAAAAAAAAACAAACAGCAAGTATACATTTCTAAGAAGATGTGTATTAAGTTAAAGATTGAACCGACCGGAGGATCTGGGAGATGAAGCAGTGATCTGATGAGAGAGAGAAAGAGATATATAAAGGAACTAAGTTCAAAGAAACTATGTTTTGAGAGACAAAGACAAATAGTATTACCTAACCATGGTGAGTCAAGCTTCAAACTTTTGACTAACCAAAAAACAAATACTGGTACCCATTTTTAACTTTTTATATCTTTTTCCTTTTCTCTTTTTTTTTTTTTTTGGTTTTTTTCCCTTTGCATCGGATATATCTAATGGCATTCAAGTTCCACTAATTGAAATTTCCATTGATGGAGGCCATATTAAGGGATACCGTTATCTACTAAAAAAAAATCTCATACTGGGAATTGAACTTGATACTTTTGATTAAAAAAATAGCAACTTATTTACTATATTACATTTGAATAGTTTTTCTTATTTTTCAACTTATCAACATTTTCTTTTGTAGAAACTCGAAATTTATATATATATATATATATATATATATATATATATATATATATATGAGAAATAGCTGGCTCGAGAACTAGTGAACGGGGTCATAATAGGCACGAATAGAGTCGTGAGGATCATATGCATAAAAAAATCCATTTCATAAGTCCAAGATTGAAGTTACAAAATAACTAATAGGAACAATATTAGCATCTCTATAGTAGCACTATTAGGGATCATTTAGTAGAACGTATAAGACTAATGTTATATAGTGGTATAGTATTAGTTATGCATGTATTAATTATAAAAAAATATATCTTATGCATTGTTTGATTTTGTGTATTAAAAATAACATGTATTGCATAATTTTTGTCAAAATATTTATTTACCAATATACCCTTCACAAATATAGTGAAAAAAATGTAAAAGAAATTTGAAGGGTAATTAAGTCGATGATCATGCTAATGCATGCATTAAATCCCTTTGCATTACTAATAGTTAGAAATCCATGATATTAGTAATGCACACCTTAATATACAATAAAGTGTAGTGAAAAATATATTAAAGAAATTACTACTAATAGATTAAGTTACATACATTATTTTTATTAATACATTCTATCAAATAACCGTTATAATACTAAGATTTCCCAACATTGCTAGTTTAGTACATGTAGCTAGTAATATTGATTATATGATTACACTCCATCCTTGTCAACATTAGTGTGCTTCTTTTCCTGATCTCACTTTTTTAAAAATAAAAAGTTACTTAAGTTGCATACAATGCTTTAATTACTAGGGTTTGCTCAAGTTAATTATATTATTTTCAAAAGAGTATTTGTAATAGTGTCCATATTTGAATATAATTAAATAAGATTTTAAAAGTGAAAATTAAGTTGAAAAACATGTTATAAGTTATTTTTCACATTTAAATACAATTCGACATTGAATTTGAAGGTTTTATGATCAAACATAAATTTTTAAATAAAATATAAATTATTTGAAAACAATAATAATACTAATAATTTTATTTTTTTTAATGATCAGATCCTTGATATCTTCTTTTCTTTTTGTTCACTGTTCATTCAAAAAAAAAAAGGAGGAGGCTATCACTTAAAAAAAGGAGGAGGCTATCACTTAATATTAACACTAGAGGATGACAAGCCTGTGCTTTGTACGGGTTTTAGTGATAGTTAGATAGAGTGTATTAGAAAAAATAATATATATTATTTTGTGTATTAGTAGTATCATGTTTGATATATTTTTTCAATTTATGTATTAACTAATGCCTAAAAAATTACATGTTATCGTTAATACATCGAACCAAATAATGCATAAAAAATAATCTATGCATAATTAATACAAGCATTACTAAATAAATATCACGAATGCCCTTTATTTAACATTATTTTTATATCCCCAAATCAGAATTATTTCTATTCATTCAATTCAAATTTTTTTTGTTATTATAGTTCTATAATTTCAAGTTCTTCTAAAATATTTTTCATGTTTTACTTTTAAATTAAAAGCAATTTGATAATTTGCATACCTAAATTAAAGATTAATTTCATAGTTTAACATTAAATTTGAAAATTTTAAATTACACCAAAAGGATTGTAGCTTGTCAATTTTCTCATATTCATATAGTGAAAATAATATTTTAAAATGAGAACAAATATTTTTTAAATATTTTGAATTATCAATTATTTTAACTTAGATAATTTTTTACATGATATTTAAATATATATAATTTATTTCAAATAAGTTAAAGATTTTATATTTAAATTTATGGACAAATTTTAGAAATGTAACTCTTGAAATTTAAAAGGTATCATAAAATTACAATGCAAAAAAGTATTATTTGTAAAAAAAGGAAAGACTTGTTACAAAAAAATAATTATTTCCTAAATTGTTTATTAATTATAAATTAAGATAAAATTAATTAATTTTTCAATTCCACTATCAAATTTGATTCTTTTAAAAGTATAAGTATTTCAGAATTTCCAAAAAGTTTTTTTTTTCTTTGGCTAATAGAATGAATTAGTAAAAATACTAATACACTTCATTTTTATGATTTCTCAAGAAGCATTTAAAGAAGAAAAAAAGACCAAATAGTATAAAATAGATGAAGAAATTAATGATTGTACATTAGATAATTTAATTTGTGTGTCAATTGATATTATGAACTTGTGGAATAAGTAAAAAAGAAAAAGAAAGAAAGAATGAAAGAATGAAAGAAAACAAACTAACAATTAACTATGAAATGACCAAAAAATCACCTAAAATAGAAAAAACTGACACCAAGCATACATGCTGATACCATAAAGGTAACCCACTCTTCTATAATAGTAGAATATATTGATATATCTTTTCTATGCTGGACTAGAGGATGATAAGTCAGTGCGTCGCACGAGTCTTATGGATCGTTTGATAGATTATATTAAAAAAATAATATATATTATTTTATGTATTAATAGTATCATATGTGACATATTTTTCAATCTATATGTAATTAATACTTAAAAAATTATATGTTACCATTAATATATCGACCCAAATAATATACAAAAAAATAATTTATACATAATTAATACAAGCACTATTGAATAAATATTATTAATGCCCTTTATTTAAAATTATTTTTATATCCCCAAATTAAATTCATTGAAATTCCGAATTAATAATTTCAATTCATTTAATTCAAATTTTTTTTGTTATTATAGTTCTATAATTTCAAGTTCTTCTAAAATACTTTTCATGTTTCCCTTTTAAAATAAAATCAATTTGATAATTCTCATGCCTAAATTAAAGATTGATTTCATAGTTTAAAATTAAATTTGAAAAATTTAAATTACATGAAAAGTATTGTAGCTTGTCATTCTTCTCATATTAATAAAGTAAAAATAATATTTTAAAATGCTAACAAATATCTTTTAAATATTTTGAATTATAAATTATTGTAACTTACATAATTTTTTATATGATATTTAAATATGTACAATTTATTTCGAATAAGTTAAAAATTCCATATTCAAATTAATGGACAAAATTTAAAAATGTAACTCTTGAAATTTAAAAGATATCATAAAATTACAAAGCAAAAACTATTATTTGTAAAAAAAAAAAAAAAAAGGCAAGACTTATTAAAAAAATTATCCTACATTGTTTATTAATTTATAAATTAATATAAAATTAATTAATTTTTTTCAATTTCACCCTGTAATGAAATTAAATTTCAAAATTAAAGTAAGTAATATAGTACCTGGACGGCTGGAGACCGATGCCCGGAATAGTAGTTTATGTACTTCTAGCGAACTATTACAAACCGAAAATCTAGAGAGCTTTTTCAGAGAAAGAGAAGACTACAAAAATAAAACTTGCCTTAATCTTACAAATGAGACCTATTTATAGAAAAGAAAATGAATCTATGCATACTATAACAGGGCCCACATACGATCCATTTGTACAGTAATGAACAGTGTATCTACTATTCTGAACAGTGAATCTACTGTGACGGCAGCTTTCCATTGGCACGTCTTTATCAACTTTACTTTTTCATGTCTTGGCAGAATTTTTTGATACCATCTATCTCTTTATCTATCAATTTTCTGTCGCTGGGGACAAACTAAGTATCTTCCATATGTTCATTAATGCTTCCTTTGGTGGACGTATTACCTTTTTTGAATAGTCCGATTAAATCTAATAGATTTCATTTAACTTGGTTCATATACCTGGCTATAAGCTCATGTTTATCCTGTTCTCGATCTTGTAAAGAAATTCGTCGAGCAATTTCTTTCATCGATGTATCTATCAGTGGGTTGGAAGTTGAAGCATATTCTGTAGTTGTAGTATTGATTTGATCAAGTAATTCTTGTCCATATAACTTTTTTGCTATGGGATTTGTCTTTAGTAATTTATCCCAAAAATTATTAAAGAATACTCTGTATAAACAAGAAATTTGTTCTTCGGTATAACCAAATTCTAGAACCCACTTATGACTCCATAAAATAAAAAATTCAATAAAAAAATATATTTGACCTAAGTTTTCGGGGTAGCAAATATGATCTGCTTGATATAATTCAGTAAGCTTTAGAGAAACTTTAGTCCAGTTTTTGTATGACTGATTAAAGGCGGGGGGGTAATATTTTTGTGAACAGACCATGGTATGACCACCAGTCCAGAAACCAGCTAGAAATATTTTTCTTGAACATATTAGAACACACCTTTATAAACCACATGTGTTTATGACGATCGTTATTGTATTAAAACACCATATCAAATGCTTCAATATAATTCCAATAAGTACAGTTTACTCTGGCTTGGTTAACTATAACTGGCCTTTCAATCATTGAATGAACACCCCAATCTTCAATAGATATAATCTGTTTTTTAATCATTTTTGAGAAATTATAAATTGTCTCTATTGTATTGTATCCTGGGAAATGCTGGAATTCCACACTTTCGGTACTGATCAACAAATTTTCATAGAAAGATCGAATTTTGTATGACTTACCCGAAAAATATAAATTTGTTATCAAGTATCGTTGGAGTATCCTCCAAGGCTTATTTTGTCTTTGAATCTTTGAGTTTTCTAGGAAAAAGATTATCTTCTTTTTATCCAATTTTTCATAGTTCTTGATATCATCAAAATGGTCGAGACTAGCGATCGTAGCAAACGTATTACTTTGTTTTTTCTGTTCCGCTAAATATGCCTATAATTACCCATATAATGGACTATCTTCTGGAATATCTTTTAGGTGAATAGAAGGAGATGATGATGATGATGATGATGATGAAGTTTCTCCTTTAGATACAGAGGAATTTATCAAACTCCTTCGTCCCAACCATATAACTGATCGTGATCATGGGATAATGGACTATCTTCTGGAATATCTTTTAGGTGAATAGAAGGAGATGATGATGATGATGATGATGATGAAGTTTCTCCTTTAGATACAGAGGAATTTATCAAACTCCTTCGTCCCAACCATATAACTGATCGTGATCATGGGATAATGGACTATCTTCTGGAATATCTTTTAGGTGAATAGAAGGAGATGATGATGATGATGATGATGAAGTTTCTCCTTTAGATACAGAGGAATTTATCAAACTCCTTCGTCCCAACCATATAACTGATCGTGATCATGGGATATTAACTGACGACGAAGATCCATATGACGATCCTCGATGTTGGGACAATCTTCCCATTACTTTTGCCTACCTCTATTACCATGTCCTCCAGGAGTCCAAGGAGGTGATTCGTCCATACTACAAATATGATAAGATTTATTAGTCGAAAAATCAATAATTCAAGGTGTCAAAGTCTTGGAATCGTTGTCTAATTTCATCTTCAATATGAACTTCGTCATAAGTGAAAATAGAAAAATTTAAGTCTTCAATTATCATTACGATAATAATTTTATCGAGTATAAGCCACTATATGTTCATATATAATTACAGTGCCTTTAGAATGGTGATAAGAGTTTTATCACAGAAATAATTTATGAACCAGTTCATTGGAGATATTCTTTGGATAAAAAATCAGGAAGAGAATTATCATTTCCCTTTTTATATTATATCTCAAAATCAAAAGGTGCTAACTGAGCTTGCCACCTAGCAAATATTAATTTAGAAGCATCATGCTTAAAATCTTTATCGAACATATATTTAATAGATTGAGCATCAGTTTTTATCAAAAGCTTTTGGTTATATAAGTCATCTTGGAATTTGATAATATATTTAATAGTTGTTAACATTTCGTGAGCCACAGTAGTATATTTTTTCTGGGCTTCTGTCCATTTTTCAGAGTGAAATCTTATCAAGTATTCACATTTATCATGAGGATTAACTTGTTTCAATATTTCACCATAATTGACATTAGAAGCATCAGTCTCGATAATTTTTTGTCAATTAGGATTAGCAAGAGTCAAACATGGAAGGGTTTTAACCCTTTGCTTGATTTGTCGAACCAAAGAAGTATGTTTTTCAGTTCAAGAACCTTTATAACCCTTTCTTAACCTGTCATATAAAGGGGCTAAATCATGTGATAGATTTTTCTAAAAAGCAGAAATATAATTAAGGCTTCCTAAGAATCTTTGAAGTTGAGTCTTGTTAGTTATAACATCAGGAAATTTAGAAGCAAAATCAATTGCTCTTTGAATTGGAGTAATCTTCCTTTGACAAATATTATGTCCTAAAAATCTTACTTCAGTTTGAAATAAACTTATTTTTTGTTTTGATATCACCAAACCATTTTGAACCACAATTTTCTTGAAAATGTCAAGATATTTAACATGCAAATCAAATGTTTTAGAAAATACTAAAATGTCATCAATATATACGATGATGAAATTCATATAAGGATTGAAAATATCATTCACGATTTTCTGAAATTCAAAAGGAGAATTTTTTAAACCAAAAGGCATAACATTCCATTCATATTGTCCAAACGGGATATTAAAAACAGTTCTATAAGTATGCTCTTTAAAATTTTGAATTTGCTAATAGCCAGACTTTAAATTAAATTTTGAAAATATATTGGCATCATAAAGTCGAGATAATAAATTATTTTTATTTGGATTAGGGTATCTAATTCATTTTAAATACTTATTTAAAGGTTTGTAATTTATCACCAACCTAGGAACTCCACTTTCCTTTTCAGCTGCATTATTAACATAAAAAGCAGTACAAGACCAAGGAGATTTAAAAGACTTTATCAATCTCTTTTGTAACAAATTATCAATCTTTTTTTTTTGCAGAATTCAACTAATTTGACATTCATTTGACAAGGTCGAGATTTTGTAGGAATATCATCATCAGAAAAATTATCTTCATATGAAAGTGTAACAATATGCTTTTTTCTATTCCAAAAGGCGCTAGGATGATCGGCACAAATATCAACAGCCATTTGTTCAAAAATCAGTTTAATCTTTTCTTGTACTTTAGCAGATTTCATTGTATCAAAATATTCATGCTAAATAATTCAAGTTGTAAAGAATCAACATGTTTTTTTTTTTATATCAACCAAAATATTTATATTTCGAGTTACTGAACGAGTAACAAAAGCGAATGAAATTTCTTTACCATTATATTTGGCAGAAAATTCCTTTTCATCTAGCCATGTAAATGAATAAATGACAATAGTAAAAGAAATTTCAAGTATAATTGGAGGATTTAATTGATTCTTAACCAAAAATAAGAAGTGGGGAATGCACACTTTATTTTGACAAATATGGGCATTTGAAAGTTTATACTCTATATCAAGAGCATTACCAAAGGCAAATCTAACAACATAGTAGTTTTTTGAAAATATTTTGAAGGAACTAATCCTTCCTGGATGCAATTAACATCTGTACCACTATCAATCATAGCTATATTAGTTATGGAAAATTGATTATCAATCAAGATGGTGCATTTAATGTACCATTTTTGAGCATTTATAACTTGCATCAGACCAAGAAATAAATCATTCCTAGAATCAAGAGATTTTTGAAAATCATCCTTTTCAAGAGCAATACCTTTACCATGAGGTTTTTCTAGAAGAGAATTATTTTTTTCTAATTGAGAAATCCGATGATCACAAATCGTTTGATTCTGTTTAAGAGATTTAATCTTCCTTTTCAAGTTTTCAATTTCAACTTTTAAATCATCAAAAGTAGTTTCCCTAGTTACCTCAAAGGTAGATCGCTTAGCCATTTGGTGATATACTTTTGTTATGGTATAGGGCAGAGAATACTCAAAATTATCTTTTTGATTATGAAAATCATCATCTTTTGAAGTAGAAGTAGAAGATTTTGAATCAGAGGTCGTGGCCATTTGTAAAATTTTGTCACGAATTTTTTCATTCGTAACTTCTTTTAAGAGTTCTATTACATGAATTCCTGTGGATCTTCATCCACCTTTGACCCATGGAAAGTTGGAGGATTCATCCTCATGAAGTCTCTTACCCTAGCTCCTGGGGTAGTAGCATGAGGGCCTTGTGTCCCTTAATTAACTTGGTTGGCCACCACTTGGACAAGCATCGTAATAGCATCCCAGAGCTTACCATTGGTAGGTTGCTTCTTGAGAGTTTAGGCCCATTTTCCTCTAGTGTTTGGCATGATCTAGCATAACAAAGAATAATTATTATGGGGGGAAAACTTATTACAACTCTATAGCACGACTTAGAACATAAAGAAATGAAATATTTCTTAAAATGTCTCATAGTCTCCTATTCATAATCATAGCATGCTTCACAACCATGAATAGAACTCTAATCGATGCTGTGTGTTGGACTCTATGGACCTATCAACCTAGTACTCTAATACCAAATTTGTCATGACCCAAGCCTAGAGCCTAGTTGTGACATGACAAATGGGAAACCTGAAGAAACCCCAAACAAGCCTCATAGCATATCATTATACATCCTTGGTCGCAGAAGCAATGTAAAATAATATAAAGTAATAATCAGGGGCAAAGGGGCTAAGAGATGGCTTGCGAAACATCATCATCCAGAGACAAAGAGTGAAAGCTCATATCATAACTATATGACTTGTCTAACAAACATCTATAAATACATAGATAAGAGTGGGGGCCAAGACAAGATAATCGGGCTCACCCTCATAGTCAAATTACAACATAAAGTAGAGTATCTCAATACAAAGCAAGGGTAAGAACAGACCAAGGTCCCCAAAATGGATGGCACACCAACTAGCTTGAGAAGCATGAAACTAGCTATGTGGAGGAGGAGGATTATCAACTTGGGCTCCGATTCTTACATGGTGATCTACCACGACCCATAGGTGCTTGTTGACCCCTACCTACTGGAGGAACTGATGATGAAGAT
>DF361448.1:258-31636 GCA_000787875.1 Solanum virginianum | reverse complement strand
TATTTGAATATACTAAGTATGTAGGATGCAATGCAACAAGAAAAAGGCATCATAATCAAAATGTATAACAATAGGCAATAGATATAATATAGCAATATGGCATGTAAGACCAATGCTAAAGTTAAACATGCTTAAGAAACTCTCACTCATATATATCATGTGTAGAATAGAACAAATTAGATTTCCAAAGTACAAACCCCTTGGTAGGGTAGTAATGATGCTGCCCCATCACTTAGGTGGTGAAGTACTAACCCTTTACTCGGTTGATGAGTATAAACCTCCAACTCGGTTGGTGATATTGCTACTCCATCACCTAGGTGGTGAAGTACTAACTCTTTACTTGGTTGATGAGTACGAACCCCCCATATTGGTTAGTGATAATGTCGCCCCATCACTAGGTGGAGAAGTACTAACCCTTCCCTCGGTTAATGAGTACAAACCCCTATCTCAGTTATTCGGGTTCTTAGACCCCTGGATTGGGCATGGTCTAATGCAACACTTTATATAGAATTTATCATGTACATGAGCTCATTTCATAACCGTAACAACAATCATATTATATCTCATACTTTGGACCTTCAATTCCATAAGAAACCCTAGCTGGATATTTTATCAAATACTTGGGGGGTGTGTAATAGGGGTAAAAGACCAAGCAATTTAGATATTAAATCATGCAAGAAAATCTATTGTAAAACTATCAATAAAGACCTTTCAACACCCCCAAGACATTCACATCAAAACTCCTCATCAAATCCAACATTAGATCTAAGATTTAGAGCTCAAAACATGCTAAAATAACCACACTTTCATGAACTCAAATCACTATGTAGTAAATTTCTTAAATATACAAGACCCACATGTAAAATCAACTTTAGATCATGCAAATTAAGTAAAAAGAAGATTAGGGCACCATGGGTGGAAGAACCCAATGGCTAATACCTACATACCTTAGCTTTGGAGAAGCTCTTGGTGAAGGTTGAAAATGGAGGCTTGAAGCTTGAAGGAAATCCTTATTTCTGGATAAGGGGTTTGAGACTTGAATTTTGGAGTGAAAATATGGCTAAGTGTTTTGGGGAATATTGGAAAATGTTTAGGATGATATAAAGGTGAAATTTGGCTAAGTATAGATAAAAATACATTTAAGTACAAGATAAAAATCACTGGCAATAAAATACATAGGTTCGTATTTGGTTCGTGACGCGGACCTATCGTAGAGGCCAAATTAACATAGGTCTGTGATAGCTGCGCATCGTGGCACCGTCACAGACTAATTTTGGTAATTCAAATTTTGGAAATTTAAATTGTGATTTGATTGCTCTGAAATCGGAGTTAGACCCTTTTCCCCTAATTTGGACCCCCTAAACAAGAATATAAAGTTAGATTTTTGAAATAACAAATAGATTTTGAGATATATAAAAATTAAAATTTTGGACATTCTAAGGTACATTTTCGGGCAATTTTTGAGGTCATTACATTCATAATGGGTTTCCTAATACTAAAAGGAAATTTGATTTTATATGGGTGGTTGTGGATAGGATGACAAAATTAGCTCTTTTTCTGTCGGTTAGGATGTCTTGTAGTGCAGAGGAGTATGCTAAGATACATATTAATGAATTGGTAAGACTTTATGGTGTGCCTTTTCCATAATTTTGGACCATAGTACTCAATTCACATCATACTTTTTGAAGTCCTTTTAAAAGGGTCCTGGTACCAAGGTAAAGTTAAGCACCACATTTCATCCTCAAATAGATGGGCAAGTTGAGAGAACAATTCAAACATTGGAAAATATGTTGCAGGCATGTGTGCTTAATTTCAAGAGATATTGGGATGATCTCTACCTTTGATTGAGTTTGCATATAATAATAGCTATCATTTAAGTATTAAGGTGACACCTTTTGAGGCTTTCTATGGGAGGAGATGTTGGTGTCTGATAGGGTGGTTTGAGGTTGGAGAGATATCTTTAATTGATACCAATTTGGTACTTGAGGCTATAGAGAAAGTTAGACTCATAAGAGAGAGGTTAAAAATAGCCTGTAGTCACCACAAGTCATATTTCGATGTTAAGAAGAGGGATCTTGAATTCGATATGGATAATTGGGTTTATCTAAGGTATCTCCTATGAAAGCTATAATATATTTTGGTAAGAAGGGTAAATTGAGTCCTAGGCATGTAGGACCCTATAAGATCTTGGAAATGATTAGGAAGACGGCTTATAAGTTGGAATTTCCAATGGAATTGGCCATGGTTCCTCAGTATTCTATGTGTCAATATTGAGGAAATATGTTGATGATCCAAATGTTATGTGCCCTTGAATGACATGAGTATTGAGGAAAACTTGACCTATGAAGAAGTTCCAGTTGAGATTTTGGATAAGCAAGTTAAAAGATTAAGAAACAAGAAAGTTGCATCCATCAAGGTTTAGTGGATAAATCAACAAGTTAAAAGTGTAATACGGGAATCAGATATGATGAAATGATGTCCTTACCTCTTACCTTCTACTCAACCCTAAGGTACTTAGTTACTCATTCTTACCCTCCTCAAGCTCCTAAGTTTCAATCTCTCTATGTCACATTACATGTATGCATACTTGTGCAAATGATCTCTAAAGATGTTTAAAAGTTGCATCATTGTATTCATGATGAGTTGTTAGTTACATACTATATTCTAATCAAGCTAATTTTGATGCTATTCGAGGGCGAAATTCCCAAGGGGAATATATTATAACATATTTCAAATGTCTTCTTATGACCTTATGAAAGATATCTAGCATACGCACCATCTATACTTTTTTTTTAAAATCTGAGGTAAGATTCTTAATCAGGAGGCAAAATTGTGGGAAAATAATCTCTTTTGATTTTTGGAAAAACCATATCAAAAAATAATCTTTTTGTAAGATTTTGTATTTCCAAAAGAATGTGCCATCTGTCTGTATCATAGAGTGGGTTTATTTCAGTAAAATAAGTGTCCTAAACTCTTTGTTGAGTTAAAACAAGGGAATATTAAACTTTGCACAAAAATGACCTATGTGGGAGCAAGTCCATGTCGTGCCCTTGGTTCACCATAGGTCAAATTTTTTTTAAACAATTTCAGTTTCAAGTGAGATCATTTGGAATTTATTCCAAATGACCCAAAATGAATTTCCATAGTTTTTATGACCAAAACCTAATCTATAAATAGCCCTTAACCCCCAAATTGATCGCATTATTGATCAAATCATTCACCACAAAAACATTCTCTCTCTAAAACTACTCTTAAAAGATTTCTTCTCCAACAAGAAAGGATCTCCATTGAAGATCAACTCAAGATCTCTACTTTCTCTTCAAATTTTAAGGCTTTTACTTAAGGTATACAAGTTTTTATCCATGGAATCATTTCTTCTATGGAGACCCTTCTAAATCCTCCATTTGTACCTAATTTCAATTATGTAAATTGTATGGATTTTCTCTATTTCTACTCAATTTATTCAATTATGATGGAGATTATGTCTACTGATCAATACTAATGTGGATTCATATCAGTAAAATAAAAATGATGATTTTCTCATACATAATTTCAAATATATAATGGTTAGGGATTTTCGAAATTGATATGGTCCTTTTACAAATAATTCAATATGATTTCAATTACATGCTTCCTGCATGATTTTCATCTAATTGCATGATTTTAGCTCAATTGCTTATGAACCTATGTATGACCTTAATTTCTCTATGTTAAAGCTATGACCTTGTGATTATGATTATAAATATGAAAATATGATTTTGTGATGATAATGATATGATAATGAGGGTGACTTAAGATCCCAATCTCTATGAAATGATGATAAGATGGGAAATATACCTACGCTATATGCAAAGTTATGTAGATGAACTATTCCTATGATATGATGAGGTTATAAAGCCTATTTTTACAAATATGAAAGTCAGATTATGATAAAGTATGAATTATGATGTGTTTATGTATTTGCATGGCTATGTATTCCGTAGGATGTGATTTAGCACCAAGAGGAGATTGGTAGATTCCATTATCCCGTAACTACATACTACTATAGGATGATGTTGATGTTTATATGCCTATAAGGTGTGCTCATGGATCCATATAGATTTTTAACAAACACTCACTGTGCTAGGATAGATCCTAAAGAGTAGGGTCAAATGATGGATTCTCACCATTGATAAAGCCTATAGAGTGAGGGTCAGGTCTACCTTGACAAAGTAGACTCTTCTTTTGGTCGGTGTAGAGAGAACACCAAGTTTCATGTAATAGTCTGTATTGTCTTAATGTTGTTTATGGTCTTATACTCATATATATATGCCTATTAGGCTCTTAAATATTTTATGATGCTCCCACATATGATTTTAAAGATGCATTGATCATGCATATCTTGGTCCTTATTATTGCTACATTTATTCATATTAGTATTATATATGATGATCATTGATCCATTGCATGCTTACATACTTAGTAAATTCTAATGTACTAACATATGCTCTTTGTTGACATGATATCACTTTGTAGGGATGGATGATGATTCTATTCCCTGCTTTATGGCTAGCTTGCGGTATTGAAATTAACGATTGGTGAGTTCTCATTCTTTGGAGGCAAGCCCTTACGGTTTTTGCCTATGTTGATATTTCTATGACTTTTGTATTATTTAATCTTGAGGCTGAGATAGTAAAGCTATATTCTAGTCTCACCCAAGATTACGTATGTAGAGGCATATATTGGACTAAAGATGCTTTAATTCCCTCTAAAGGGAAGTATATGACTCTTTTGATGTTATGTTTCACTTGCTTACTCTTATGATTGCGTATTTTCCTTATGTATGTTTATGATATGAACAAGAGGCTTGGATGGGGTGCCTTTAGGTGTCATATTTGTTGTATCATGGCTAGGCCCTATGTTTATGTTATGATAGAAGGCCAAGCTCTACTGGTGCCTCAAGATCCCCATAAGGAGGCGGTTACACATACAGAGTTTTAAAACATCATCACCATGTTGGATCAAGCTATGGCCAACCATGGTATTGTTACTAGGATTTAGGACTTCATGAGGATGAATCCACCCAATAGTGGATGGAAACCCTCAAGAATTCATTGTTGAGGCTTATAAGATTGTGTCAATCATGGGGGTATCTCAAAATGTGAAGGCCGAGATTGTGGCCTATTAACTTAAAGGCATGGACAAGGTGAGGCATGACCAATGGGCGATGGAGAGAAGTGAAGATTTAGATCCTATTGAATATGAAGAATTCAAGAGTACCTAGACGTTCTTTCCATTAGAGCTAAGTGAGGCTAAGACCTAAGTGTTCATCAACCTTCACTAAGGGAACATGAGTCTGAGGGAGTATGCCCTAAAATTGACCAAGTTGTCTTGGTAAGCACCTTTTGTGGTTGCCAGTCTGAGGGAAAGGATGAGCAATTGTATCTTCTGCATATCAAGCTTGGTATCTAAAGAATGCAAGATGACAATGTTAATCATGATGATGGACATCTCTAGATTTATGACCTATGCCAAAGGACGAGAAGATAAGGGAGGAGTCTAGGGATTTCAAGAAGGCCTGAGTTGATAGTGGTGTCTTCTCTAACCAAAGATCCAAAAGTGGTGGTAGTGGAAGGTCCCAAGGTGGAAAAAGGTATATTGGTCAAGGTCCCTCCAAAACTCCTCCTCAAAGATTGAACAAGGATAAGGAGCAAAATCTTGAGGTTCAAGGAGGTGGTCTGGGTGCTCAAGCGTATCCTACTTGTAAGAAGTGTGGGAGATCTCATAAAGGGGAATATTTGATTGGCTTTGATGCATGCTTTAAGTGTGAAAAGTGCAGTTATCATGCCAAAGAGTGTAGAAGTAGGGGTGGTTTTAGGCCTCAAGACCATGGGGTGTAAGCTGGATAAGCTCAATGTGATGGTCAATACAAAAATAGGTTTTATGCTCTCCATTCAAGGAAAGAAGTTGAGAAGACTCTAGATGTTATTATCGATATGTTAAAAGTCTTTAATTTTAATGTGTATACATTTATGGATCCAGGCTCCAATTTGTCTTTTGTCACACCTTTTCTTGCAAACAGGTTTGATGTATGTCCCAAGGTATTATTAGAACTTTTCTCGGTGTGTACTCCTATTGTGAGTTGGTTATTGCTAAGAGGATTATGAAGATTGTCCCATCTCGGTTTTACATAAAGTTATTCTTCGTGATCTTGTTGAACTTGACATGGTTGATTTTGATGTCATTCTTGGTATGAATTGGTTGCATGCCTCGTATGCCTCCATAGATTGTAGAATCCATAAGGTCAATTTCCAATTCCATAATGAGTCTATTTTTCAGTGGAATGGTAGCAATTATATGCTTAGTTTAGCAAGTGACAATATTTTGTGAAGGAGGTAGCCTTTCTTAGGCATGTGGTGTCCGGTGATAAGATTATGGTTGATCCAAAGATAATAGAAGCACTAAGGAATTTGCTTAGACTGTTGTCTCCTTCGAATATTAAGAGCTTCTTGGGTATGGCTAGGTACTATTGAAGATTTATTGAGGGGTTATCATTAATTGTTTCACCCTTAACGAAGTTGACTTAAAAGAAGGACAAATTCCAGTGGTCAAATGAATGTGAGAAAAGTTTCCAAGCTTTGAAGGATTAACTTACTTCAGCCTATATCTTGAAGTTGTCAGAAGGATTGGATCAATTTGTGATGTATTATGATACTTCATGTGTCAGGTTTGGCTGTGACCTAATGCAAAATGGTAAGGTCATAGCCTATGCTTCTAGGCAATTGAAAGTTTATAAAAGGAACTATCCAACTCATGACCTTGAACTAGTGGCGGTGATGTTTACTTTGAAGATATGGCATCACTCTCTTTATGGGATACATGTTGATATGTTCATCGGTCAAAAGAGTTTACAATATGTATTTACCTAAAGGGGCCTAAATTTGAGGTGAGAGAGATGGCTCAAACTCCTCAAGGATTATAAGATGAGTGTATAATATCATTCGAGCAAGACAAATGTTGTGGACGATGCACTTAGTAGAGTATTCATGAGAAGTGTGGCTCATGTTGAGGATGGTAAGAGGATGTTCGTGAAGGATCATCATCGGTTGTCCCGTTAGGGGTAAGGGTGAGTGGTTCTGATGAAGGTAGTATACATGTGCAAAATGGGTCTGAATCATCTTTGGTAGTGGATTTCAAGGTAAAGCAAGATTTGGATCCAATATTGATTGAATTGAAAAAGTTGGTTGCCAAAACGAAGGTAGAGGTCTTCTCATAAGGGAGAGATGGTATGCTCCATCACTAAGGTTGGTTATAAGTTTCGAATGTTGATGGCCTAAGTGACTTGTTTTTAGATGAAGCCCACAACTCCCAATATTCTATCCATATGAGATCCAAAAATGTATAGAGACTTGAGGAAAGTATATTGGTTGACTGGGATAAAGAAGGACATAGAAAAATTGTGACAGAATTCCTAAATTCCCAACAAGTGAAGGTCGAACATTAAAAGTTGGGTGGTCTAACACAATACAATGAAATCCCTACTTGGAAATTGGAAGATGTAAATATTGACTTCGTAGTTGGTTTGCCTCATACCCGGATACATTAGGACTTCATTAGGGTAATCATCAATCGGATAACCAAGTCAGCTCATTTTCTATCGGTCAAGATTTTCTATAATGCTAAAGACCATGCTAAGTAATACATTTGTGAATTGGTAAGATTCCATGGTGTTCCTTTGTCCATTATATTGTATCTGGTCCCCAATTTACTTCTCCTTTTTTGGAAATCATTTCAAAAGACTTGGTACTAAGGTTAAGCTAAGCACCATATTACATTATCAAATCGATGAGCTAGCCAAAAGAACGATTCAAACTATTGAGGACATGTTGAGGGATTGTGTGTTGAAATTTAATGTTAATTAGGATGACCAACTATTGCTTATCAAATTTGCCTATAATATAGCTATCACTCAAGCATCAAGATAACACCCTTTGAAGCATTGTATATGAGACACTATAGATCTTCGGTAGGTTGGTTTGAAGTGGGAGTGTAATGACCAGACCTAGGAGCTTAGTCATCAAATGGTGAATAAGGTTCCTGGAGGCACCTCATCATGCCATCCAAGCATCTCAAGCATTCATAGGCAACCGACAAGACATAATGGGGAAAACAAACATAAGGGAAAGGGGCGATGGCTTTTGGCAATGAAGCAATATTAAAATAATAGAAACAACTAAGTGATTTATTTGTTCATTAGCATACCAACTACATCTGAAACGACCCTAAAAAGTGCCTGAAAATGTGCCTCGAAAGCGCCCAGAATCATAATTTCCATATATCTCAAAATTCGTATGTGATATCGAAAATCTGACTTCATATTCTTAATCAAAGGGTCAAATTGAGTGGGAAATAGGTCTAACCCCGATTTTAGAGCAAACGAATCACAATTTCATTTCCCCAAAATTCACTTTCCAGTGAGCATTTTACGCCCAAGGTGCAGTGCGCCAAGGGCGCGCCTCAGTTCATTTTGTGAGCTATTTTTCTTGTTCGGTCCAAGATATTTTGGTCTTGGGCCTAAGTGTTCCAAAATGTAAAAATACCTATACTTAGCCATATTTCATTTTCATATCATACAAGACGAACAAAGCAAAGCTGTTAAGTAGATGATCATGAAGAGAAGAATCAGAGGATTACATTTTTTTTAGATTTTTATAAAGATTGTAACCGTCACACAAATTCTTGAAGTACAAATATTATAGTTTGCCTCTACTTTTCTTTTCTTGATTTATTATTTTTCAGGAATGAAGCTTAGTTTCTTACACATACTTCACCTTACGGGAACAACACCCATTTTGTATGAAGTAACCTTCTTTACCGGAACAACACCCATTTCGTATAGGATTTTCACATATAGCATATCACATCATATCATATCATGTCTTCTCCTTATAGGAACAACACCTATTTCGTAGGCATCTTTCCTTATGGGAACAACAACCATTTTAGAAAGGAACCTATGCTAGACACATAGTTCAAGAAAAGAGAGAGAGCCCTTGGGGATAGCTCTAACCCCCCAATCCATCGGTGCTAAGTCATCATCCCACAAGAATACATATATGTATATGTATACATGTTTTCAATAGAGGCAATAGTCATTTTTCAAATCATTTTGATGCATTTCTTAGTCTTAAAATCAAACACTTGTTCATAATAATTCACACTTAGGCTCAAATGCCAAAATCATAATTCATAATCATAATACTCATGCATAGAAATAGCTCATTCATATACAAGATGGTGCAAGCACCCAAAATGCTCAAAGAGACATACTCATAGATATGTATGTGATCACATTCTTGTCATAACCAATATCTTATCAAAATCATATCATATATAATTGGGCTTAACCCACTTCATAACTTCCATAGAAATCCAATGTCATAAATGCAAATGCCATGAATGAGGTGAGGATAGCATAGGTGACTAAGATTCAATCTAAAATCAACAACATAATATGAAATTCAAGTGAAAACATAATTAAATACACATTTAAAATCATAATATAATCATCCATGTATAAACAAGCCTTAAAAAGGGACATGCATATTCATAATTTCATAAATTCAATGTAATTCATCATATTATAACTTAAATCCACTTAAATCATCATATAAGTATCACTCATACATTAATTGAATTTAACAAGCAAGACAATTGAAAATCCAACTTTAAAGTGAGTAAATTCATGAAAAGTGCTAGAAAAGTTTTGGGTCTCTTTGGTTGAAAGGAACCAAAGATCAAATCCACATACCTAGACCCAATGAAGAAAAGCCAAGACACATTTGAAGAATAATAGTGTTTATCTTGAACCCCAAGCTTGAATCCCACAAGTGCTCTTGAGAGTAGTTTTTGAGTGAGTGTAGAATGGGATAATGAATTTGAATAATTTGAATAATTTGAATAGGGCTTTAGGTTATTCAGAAACATTAAGATAGCATAGGAATTCCTAAAAAGTCATTAGAATGAATTAAATTTATGAAAAATTCATTAATGAAATAGATGGAAAAATTTCCCATAGCTACTGCACTTTAGGGTACACGGCCTATATTGCACTACACAGTCCATGTACCTACCCATACTTAGACAAAAATTTGAAAGTTGGAACCATGTCTTGACACTTAAAATTTTTGAGCAAAAAGTTCACTACACAGTTGGGTTCATAGGCCGTGTGAAGTTACATGGTCTATGTGGTGTGCCTGTATACCCGACCCTAAAAAGTGCCTGAAAATGTGCCTCGAAAGCGCCCAGAATCATAATTTCCATATATCTCAAAATTCGTATGTGATATCGAAAATCTGACTTCAACACTTGGAAAAGATTTTAGGAAAAAGTTACGAGACGGTGATTCCATACTTAGAATATTTTTACTTCAAAAACCATATGGCACCCTCCCGTGAGGCATCACACAAGTCGTGTGAGGGGCCGTGTGACCTCACTTAGCCCCAAATGGTGGGGTTTTAAGCTCAAGCCACTCTACGACTCCTCCACACGGTTCGCGAAGAGTGACACAGCCTGTGTGGGGTGCCAGTGTGGTGCCTAAGCTTGTAAATTCACACCAAGGGCCAACACTCAAAATTAAAGCCAAGTGTTGCCTTACTGAAGGCCACACGACTCGTGTAACCTCACACTATCCATATGGTCCCTTGAGACGACAATTGGTCCAAATTTTGTCCGAAACAAATTTCTCAAGGTCCAACAACATCATACAACACTCGGTTCATTACACAAGTATCCCAAAATAACTATAGTTACCCTATATGTTAAGTACATTAACAAATCATGACAGTAGTGTTAAGATGGATATAAGGAAGCATAACTAACCATCAGCCTTACGATATATATACACATCTTATTTAGGGCTTCCAACCACAAATAGGCTCCCAATATATATGTATTTTAGCTCAGTCTAGAGGTAAGGAACACCTAGCCTACCAAGAAGGTGAATTCGGGCCCTCCACAGAAGTCCACGTGAGTTTTACCCTGTGTAACCACCTTCAAATACTGGTCATCAGTTAAAATGTTAATCACAAAAAACATATGGCTATTTGGACTGTAATATCTCTAGAAAAAGAGGAGAATAAGTCAATAGCAACTAAAATGGAGAAAGTGGGGCCCACGCCCAAAATACTAAACCATCCTACATACTTATTACATTCAGACGTACTAACGCATACTCTATGCCTACATATGTTACTATGTAGGAACCGGAGCTCCATTTGACCATCCTCCTCCTCCATGTGGCTAGTTCGATTGTCTCCCAAGCTAGTTAGTGAGTCCTCCATTCTGAGAAATTGTCCTATACTTCTTATGTTATGTATTGATACTCTCTTCTTTATTGCTACTTTGACTATGGGGGTGAGCCCGGTTGCTTGTCTTGGCCCCCGGTAAGTATCTATGTTTAGAGATGTTGTTGGGCAAGTTATATATTGTGCTTAAGCTTTGACTCATCTATGATATTTAAGTATTACTCTCTCTTTCTCTTTCTCTCCCTTAGTCCCAATTCCCCTTTTTTATGCTCATCTTCATTTGTTATTTTTAATTACTTTCGCGACCAAGAATGTGTAATGATATACTATGAGGCTTGTTTGGGGTTTCTTTGGGTTCCCCATTCGTCAGTCATGTCTAGGAGCTAGGCTTGGATCATGATAGTAGGGTGTAACAACCATCAACCAATTGAGGGGTTGATACCTCAATCGCCTCTAGGCCTCGGATTCCACAATAATGGTCTATTAGTACACATGTAGTATGTTCTATATAAGCATGTTTACTTCAAGTGTACTCTATGCTTACATGATGTTACCATGTAGGAACTGGAGCTCCACTTGATCATCATCCTCCTCCACGTGGCTAGTACTATCTCTTGAAGCAAGCTTGGTGAGTCCTCAACTTCGAGGACAATAGCTATTTATCCCATGATATGTAAAGACTCTTTTCTTTGTTTAGATGCTTATGACTATGAGGGTGAGCCCAAAAAGTTATCTTGGCCCCCGCCCGACCTATACTAGAGGTGTTGTTGGACAAGTTATGTATTATGCTTTGAGCTTTAACTCCTTTGATGATTTGTGCTATGAAAGACTTCCCTTAGCTCTTTATCCTTATTGTATTCTCTTATTGTTGTTTAATCACTTCCGTGACCAAGGATGTGTAAATGATATGCTAAGAGGCTTGATTGGTGTCCCTTTGGGTTCCCATTCACCGTGTCATGTCTAGGCCCTAGGCTTGAGTTGTGGCAAACTTGGTATCAAAGCACTAGGTTGTTAATGGTCCTCAACATCCAACATACCACGTCGATTAGAGTCTTATTCATGGTTTTGAAGTGTACCATAACTATGAGTAAGAGGCTATGAGGCTTTTTAGGAAATCTTTCCCTTCTTCTTGATCCGTGTTGTGCTATAAGAGTTAAGGTAAGGCTTTACCATTGAAATGACCCCAAAAAGTGCCTGAATATGTGCCTAAAAAATGTCCTAAATCATAATTTCCATATATCTCAAAATTCATGCATCATTTTGAAAATTTGACTTCGTATTCTTGAGCAAAGGGTCAAATTGAATGGGAAATAGGTATAACCATGATTTAAGAGCAAATTATTAGCAATTTCATTTTTTATAATTTTTCTTAATCAGAATTGATTTGCAACAGTGCTGCGACGTGCAGTTGTCGCATACATGTATTAATTTTGCCTCCGCAATAGGTCCATATCATGGACCAAACGTGGACCTGTGTATTTTGTTTCCATTGATTTTTATCTCGTTCCAAGGCTTTTGGGTCTTGGTCCTAAGCCTTCCTATGCGCGAAAATACATATACTTAGCCTTATTTCACCCACATATCATCCAAAACATTCCCAAATACTCTCCCAAACACTTAGACAATATTTTATCTCCACATTTCAAATCCCAAGACTCAATCCAGCTCTAAGGATTTCATTTAAGCTTCATGTCTCCATCTCCAATCTTCTTCAAGGATTCTCCGAAAGCTAAGGTATGTGGGTTTCTTTCATGGGTTCTTTTCACCCATGATACCCAAGATTCTTTTAACCTTTTATTGCATGATTTAGAATTGATTTACTCATGGGTCTTATTTATTAAGAAATTTACTGCATACTATGTTAGCGTCTATGAAATTGTGATTGTTTGGTATGTTTTAAGTTATGTATCTAAGATCTATTATGAGACTTGATAAAGAGTTTTGATGTATATTATTTGCGGGTGTTACTAAGTATTGATTGATGGCTTTATATTGGATTTACTTGCATGTTTTCACTCTTGAATTACATGGCTTTACACTAACACTACACACTCACCAAGTCCGATTTATGATTCAGAGTTATTGAAGGCGTAAAGCTTGGCATATGAGATATATGACTTTATGATGATGAAAGTAGGTTGTACATGTGTTAATTTCATGATAAGCTTCTATAGTGTTACATTTTTACCATAACCTTGTTGAGGGGTTGGTAACTTGACCACTTCAATGGAGAGTGTTAAGTCCATTAACCTTGTTGAGGGGTTGGTACCTTGACCACTTTGATGGAGGGTGTTAAGTCTATTAACCTTACTGATGGCTTAGTACCTCGATCACTACCAAGGGGTGCTAAGCTTTGGATTTCGAGTACTAGTTGTTTGGTCTATGATGATGGTCTCTTCTTATCTATGTAATATATTCTATATAAGCATGTTTTATAAGGTGTTGATGAAGACCCTCAAGAGTTCATTGATAAGGTTTATAAGGTGTTGGACATCATGGGTGTTAGGTTGGAGGAAAAGGCAGAGTTGGCGTCTCACCAACTCAAGGGGGTTCCACAAATATGGTTTAATCAATGGAAGGAAGAGAAGGGGGTTGACGATGTGGTTCTATGGGAGGAGTTCAGAGCGGCTTTTCTTAATTAGTTCTTCCCACTTGAGCTTAGGAATATAAATTGGTGGAGATTATGAACTTGAAACAAGGATCTATGAGTATGAGGAAGTATACCCTCAAGTTCAATCAACTTTAATAATATGATCCCCAATTGGTGGCCGATCCAAGGTCTAAGATGACTAAATTCATGATAGGAGGATCCCATTTGGTGAGTGAGGAGTGTTGGTCCGCTATGTTGATAATGACATGAATTTGGCTTGCTTTGATGACCTATGCTGAACAAACGAAAGAGGAAAAGTTGAGGAAGAGAAAAGGTAAGGAGGCCAAGAGGGCCCGTGGTGAAGGAAAGTTCCAAAGTCTCAAAGGTAGTGGTAGTGTGGTACTTTATGATAGGTGTCTAAAATGTGGTTGACGCCATGTTGGACCATGCTTGAAGAAAACCAATGCTTGTTATGGTTGTGGAGAGGAGCGTCACAAGATAATAGATTGTCTTCATAGGCGCAAAAAGGGTATAGGTGGTAATGTTGATCAAGGGGATACTCCAAGATGTAATTGGTTCTATGCTCTTCAAAGAAGGCAATGAGGGGAAGAGGTACCTGATGATGCTACTGGTATGTTAAAGGCTTTTCTTGATTTTGTTATGCATACTTTGAAGGTTGCAGGGGTTACTTTTTCCTTTTGTTGTTACTAGGGTATGGTTACGTGAGTCTATTTTTGCTAGATTGTAACAACCCCAAAAAGTGCCAAAAAATGTGCCTCGAAAGTGCCTAGAATCATAATTTCTATATATCTCAAAATTCATGCATGATATCAAAAATCAAACTTTATATTCTTGTTCAGGGGATCAAATTGAGTGAGAAATGGTTCTAACCTCGATTTTAGAGCAACTGTATCAAAATTCAAAATTCCCAAAAAAGTAATTTCTAGTGTTGTTTCCGTGCCGCTTCCGTGACATGCATTGGTATATTATTTTTCTGCAAATTTTTGACTTCGATCCATGACTTTTAAGTCTTTGTCCTAAGTGTTCCCAAACGTGAAAATACCTATACTTAGCCATTTTTCACCCTCATGTCATTCTAAATATTCCCCAATACTCATTCAAACACTTAGACAAATATCTTACTCCTAAACTCAAGTCTCAAAATCATATTCGGGTTGTTAAGGACTGCACTCAAGCTTCAAGTCTCTATTTTCAATCTTCATCAAGTTCATCTCCAAAGCTAAGGTATGTGGTTTTCTTTCACCCATGATACCAAGCTTCCTTTTACTTAAATTTGCATAATTTAAAGATGATTTACTCATGGGTCTTATTTACTATAAAAATCACTACACAGTGTGTTGGGGTTTATGAAATTGTGACTATTTTTCTATGTTTTGAGCTATGAAGGGTTTTGATGCATATTACTTGAGGGTGTTTCTAAGTTTCTATTGAAGGTTTTACATTGAATTTTCTAGCATGATTTGACTCTTGAATTGTATGATTTTGCACTTGCACTACACGCCCTCGAAGTGTTTGATAAAATATCTGGTTATGGTTTCTTGAGGAATTGAATGTCCAATGCATGTCTTATGAGTTGAATGACTATAAGATGATAATATGATGGTGAAATGAATGTATGTGTATGAGGACTATATGATGATGAAGTGAATGTATGTATATAGTGTTCTCTATATAGTGTTGGAATGTGACCATGATCTACTCGGGGGTTGCGTGCCAGGTAACCTTGTCAAAGGGTTTGTACCTTGATAACCTATCGGAGGGTTTGTTCTCTGGCACCACAAGTGGTAGGGTGTGATTATCCATCAACCTTGTTGGGGGCTTATATATATCAAGCTATCAGGGGGTTTATACTCTGGCACCACAAATGGTAGGGTGCGATGATTCACCAACCTATCGGGGGTTTGTACTCCGTCACCACGGGTGGTAGGGTGCGATGATCCACCAACCTATTGATGGGGATTGTTTCTCAAACACCAAGGGTGGTAGGATATGATAATCCACCAATAGTTTAATGGTCTCTTCATACACAGATGTTATGTTCTATATAAGCATGTTTTGCTATAAGTATCATTCATATATGTCATATTATTAGTATGCTATTCATTGCTTATGATTATGTATTTTGCCTATGTTGCTTAGTTCTTGTTGCATTGTACCCTACATACTTAGTACATTCAAATGTACTAACGCATACTCTATGCCTACATGATGTCACCATGTAGGAACCGGAGCCCCGCTTGAGCATATCCATCCACGTGGCTAGTACGATTTCACTCAAGCTTGTTGGTGAGTCCTCCATTTTGGGGACGTTGCTTATTGTCTCATGCTATGTTCTAAGACTACCACCACTTGATCATCCTCCTCCTCCACGTGGTTAGTTCGATTATCCTACAAGCTTACTCGTGAGTCCTCTATTTTGGGGATGTTGCTTATGATCTCTTGCTATATATTAAGACTATCTTTCTTTTGGTTATGTATTGACTATGAGGGTGAGCCCGATTGCTTGTCTTAGCCCCTACTCTTATCTATGTAGTAAAGGTGTTATTGGACATGTTTATGTATCTATGTTATGAGTTTTGACTCTCTTGTTTCTTGATGTTATGATATGAAGGTTTATCCTTAGTCCCAATTCCCTTGTTTATGCTTATTTCTCATTGTCATTTTAATTGCTTCCGCGATCAAGGATGTGTAATGATATGCTATGAGGCTTGTTTGGGGTTCCTTTGGGTTCCCCATTTGCCGATCACGTCTAGGCCCTAGGCTTTAGGCTTGGGTTATGACAAAGATGGTATCAGAGCACTAGGTTGTTAGATCCTCGGAGTCCAACACACCACGTTGAACAACTATGAGTAGGAGGCTATTAGACATTTTAGGAATTGTTTTCCTTCTTCATGTTCTAAGTCATTCTATAGAGTTGAAGTAAGCTTTCCTCCCATAATGATTGTTCTTTGCTATGCTAGATCATGCTTAACATGAGAGGAAGATGGGCCCGCACGCCCAAGGAGCAACCAGCCAATGGAGAACTTAGGAATGCTCTCTCCTTGTTTGCACAAGTGGTAGCTAATCAACCCAATCAAGGGGCCTAAGTCCCTCATGCTCCTACACCGGCCTCTCGTGTGAGAGACTTCATGAGTATGAATCATGCGAAATTCCATGGGTCAAAGGTGAGTGAGGACCCTCAAGAATTCATTGATGAGGTTTACAAGATTTTATCTATTATGGGTATGAGGCTCGAGGTTAAGGCAGATATGGCGGCTGACCAACTCAAAAGGGTAGCACAAATATGGTACAACCAATGGAAGAAGGAAAAGGTAGTCAACTATGTGGTGCTTTGGGAGGAGCTCAATGTCACCTTCCTTAATCAGTTCTTCCCCTTGAACTTAGGGAAGCTAAGTTGGTGGAATTTATGAATTTGAGACAAGGGTCCATGAATGTGAGAGGAACTTCCAAACCTTAAAATCTTAGCTTGTGTCCGCTCATATATTGTCACTACCGGATGGGCTTGAGGGATTTGTGGTGTATTGTGGTGCTTTTAGAATTGGTTTGGGTTTTGTGCTAATGCAAAATGGCAAGTTGATAACCTATGCTTCTAGGCAACTCAAAGTGCATGAAAAGAACTACCCTACTCATCTTCTTGAATTGGCTGCCATAGTATTTGCTTTGAAACTTTGGCGACGTTATTTGTATGGGGTGCATGTGGATGTGTTCACTGATCATAAGAGCTTCCAATGCATCATCACTCAAAAAGATCTCAACTTGAGGCAAACAAGGTGGCTAGAACTTCTTAAAGATTATGATATGAGTGTGCATTATCATCCAGGTAAGGCAAATGTGGTGGCAGATTCCTTGAGTAGGGTTTTCATGGATAGCCTAGCTCATCTTAATGGTGGTGAGAAGGAGATGGCTAGAGAAGTGCATCAGTTGGCTAGATTGGGGGGTGTATGAGGACTATATGATGATGAAGTGAATGTATGTATATAGTGTTCTCTATATAGTGTTGGAATGTGACCATGATCTACTTATTGGAGGAGGTTGGTAGTGGTGATGTTGTTGTTATAGATGGTTCTAGGTCTTCTTTGCTTGATGAGGTGGTGATAAAACATGATCTTGATCCCTTTTTGTTAATGTTGAAGGCCTTAGTGAAAGATGAAAAGGTGGAGGTTTTCTCTCAAGTGGGAGATGGTGCCCATAGGTACTAAGGTAGGTTGTGTGTACCATGTGTTGATGGCTTGATAAAAAAGATCCTTGATAAGTCCCATAACTCTTCTTATTCTATCCACCCCAGTTCCAACAAAATGTATAGAGACTTGAGAGAGGTGTATTGGTGGGAAAGCATGAAAAGGGACATTGCCAAATTCATTTTCACTCTATGCCTACATGATGTCACCATGTAAGAACCGGAGCACCACTTGATCATCCTCCTCCTCCACGTGGTTAGTTCGATTATCCTACAAGCTTACTCGTGAGTCCTCTATTTTGGGGATGTTGCTTATGACTGGGAGGTGATTAATATGGATTTTGTGGTTGGGTTGCCCAAGACTAGAAAAGGTTTTGATTCCATTTGGGTTGTGGTCGATAGGATAACAACTTTGGCTCATTTCCTACCCATTAAGACAACTTGGTGAGGTTGCATGGGATTCCTTCGTCGATCTTATCGGATCATGGTGCTCAATTTGCCTCACATTTTTGGAGTTTCTTCCAAAAGGGTCTTGGTACTAGAGTTAAGCTTTCTATGGCCTTCCACCCTCAAACAGATGGCCAAGCCAAAAGGACCATCCAAACCCTTGAGGATATGCTTAGAGCATATGTGTTGGACCTTAAAAGTAGTTGGGATGATCATCTTCTGCTGATTGAGTTTGCCTACAAAAATAGCTATCATTTTAGCATCGGTATGGCTCCTTTTGTGGCTCTTTATGGTAGATGTTGTAGATCATTGGTGGGGTGGTTTGAGGTTGGTGACGTGGCCTTGTTAGGACCATATCTAGCTATGGAGGCTCTTGAGAAGGTTAGGATAATTAGAAAAGGTTGAAGACGGCTCAAATTTGCTAAAAGTCCTATGTCGATGTGAGGAAAATGGATTTTGAATTCTGAGTTGGTGATTGGGTTTATTTGAAGGTGTCACCCATGAAGGGTGTGGTCTATTTGGTAAGAAGGGCAAGTTAAGCCCTAGGTATTTGGGTCCTTATAGGGTGATGAGAAGGGTTGGTAAGGTAGCTTATGAGATAGAATTGCCTAGAGAAATGGATTTGGTTCATCCGGTGTTTCATGTATCTATGTTGAGGAAATATGTGGGTTATCTGAAGCCTATTGTGCCTCTTGATGTTTTGGGTATGGTTGAAGATAATTTGACATATGAATAGGTTCCGATTCAGATTTTGGATAGGCAAGTGAAGAGGTTAAGAAACAAAGAGGTGGCTTCTGTTAAGGACCTTTGGAGAAATCAACAAGTGGAAAGTGCTACTTGGGAGGCTGAAGCGGACATACAAAAGTGATATCCTTACCTTTTCCACTCCACTCAAGCCTAAGGTATTGATATAAGTCCTTTGTATGATCTCAAGTCTTAAGTTCAGCCCACGTGTCATTGCATATGTTCATGTTTAAATTGACAAGTTCATGATGATTTTACACTTATGATGAGATTTTTGAAATGTTTTTTAAGTGCACTGTTGCATCTCTATGAGGGCTGAAATTATCATGTTTTTGTCTCTCATATATATCTCTTTGACATTTGAGGATGAATGTTCCCAAGGGGGAGATATTGTAACGACCCCAAAAAGTGCCCGAAAATATGCCTCGAAAGTGCCTGGAATCATAATTTTTATATCTCTCATAATCTGTGCACGATATCAAAAATTTGACTTCATATTCTTGTTGAGGGGGTCAAATTGAGTAAGAAATGGGTCTAACCCCGATTTTAGAGCAACAATATCAAAATTCAAAATTTCTAAAAATGTAATTTTCTAGTGTTGTTTCGGTGTCGGGGAATATAGTTTTTTGTGCAAATTTTTGACTTCTGTCTAAGACTTTTAAGTCTTTGGCCTAATTGTTCCCAAACGTAAAAATACCTATACTTAGCCATTTTTCACCCTCATATCATTTTAATCATTCTCCAATACTCATTCAAACTCTTAGCCAAATATTTTACTCCTAAACTCAAGTCTCAAAACCATTTCTGGATCATTCTTTGAAAGCATGCATATGTATACTATAAGCTTTCTTGTGGGATGACGACTTAGTGCCAATGGATTGAGAAAGTGCTCTCTTTCCCTGAACTATGTGAATTGCACTCAAGCTTCAAGTCTCCATCTTTAATCTTCATAAGTTCATCTCCAAAGATAAGGTATGTGGGTTTCTTTCACCCATGATACTCAAGCTTTCTTTTACTTAAATTTGGATGATTTAAAGATGATTTACTCATTGGTCTTATGTATTATGAAAATCACTACATACTATATTGGGATTTATCAAATTATGACTATTTTGCTCTATTTTGAGCTATGAAACCAAGCTCTATTATAAGGTTTGATGAAGGGTTTTGATGTATATTGCTTGAGTGTGATACTAAGTATCTATTGAAGGTTTTACATTGAATTTTCTAGCATGATTGCAGTCTTGAATTGCATGGTTTTACACATGCACTACACATCCTCTAAGTGTTTGATAAAATGTCAGGTTATGGTTGCTTGAGGAATTGAAGGTCCAATGCATATCTTATGAGTTGAATGATTATAGATGATGAAATGATGATGAAATCAATGTATTTATATGAGGACTATATGATGATTAAGTGAATGTATGTATATGGTGTTCTCTATATAGTGTTGGAATATGACCATTCCCTACTAAGGGATTGTGCACCGAGTAACCTAGTCAAAGGGTTCGTACCTTGATAATCTATCAGGGGATTTGTACCCTAGGACTACGGGTGTTAGGGTAAGACTATCCATTAACCTTGTTAGGGGTTTGTACCCATAAATCTATCAGGAGGTTTATACTCCGGCACCACGATTGGTAGGGTGCAATGATCCACCAACGTATTCGGGGTTTGTACTCCGACACCATGGGTGGTAGGGTGCGATGATCCACCAACCTATTGATGGTGTTTGTATCTCAATCACCAAGGGTGGTAGGGTGTGACGATCCACCAATAGTTTAATTATCTCTTCTTACACATATGTTATGTTCTATATAAGCATGTTTTACTTCAAGTATCCTTCATACATGTCATATTGTTAGTATGCTATTCATTTCTTATGATTATGAATTTTTCCTATGGTGCCTAATTCTTGTTGCATTGCACCCTACATACTTAATACATTCAAATGTACCAAGGCATACTCTATGCCTACTGATGTTACCATGTAGGAATCGGAGCACCGCTTGATCATCCTCCTCCTCCACATAGATCGTTCGATTGTCCTACAAGCTTATTGGTGAGTCCTCCATTTCGCGGAGGTTGCTTATGATCTCTTGCTATGTATTAAGACTATCTTTTTTTTGGTTATGTATTGACTCTGAGGGTGAGCCCGGTTGCTTGTCTTGGCCCCCGCTCTTATCTATGTAGTAGAGGTATTGCTGGACATGTTATGTAGCCATGTTATGAGTCTTGACTCTCTTGTTTCTTGATGTTATGATATGGAGGTTTATCCTTAGTCCCAATTCCCTTGTTTATGCTTATTTCTCATTTTTATTTTAATTGCTTTTGCTACCAAGGAGGTGTAGTGATATGCTATGAGTCTTGTTTGGGGTTCCTTTGGGTTCTTCATTCACTAGTCACGTTTAGGCCCTAGGCGTGGGTCGTGACATAGAAGGGCTTAGGGGTTTTTCATGTTCTTATTTCATAGGGTCTTGTCTTGTGATTTTGGTTGCACTTAGTTTGTTGGATTAGAGGTCTTAAGGTGCTTTGGCTTATTACATTACATGCTTTTAATGAGCATAAGACTTGTAAGGTTGCGATATGATAGTTAAGGATGGTCAGTTTATTTGGTCAACTACAATGGGTTAGTCACTTTATAAAGCTTGATCCTTGGTTCGATTTTTGTCCCCAACTAAGAATGAGGATAGGTGATATTCCTAAGTGTCTTTTCAGGCTAGGGGTGAGTATTTGAATATTGTTGGAGTTGTTTGGTTGACTTATGCTCCGGCTAGGTTTGTGGATTTTATGAATAGGCTCTTAAAACCCAACCTTAACATGTTTGTGGTGGCCTCTAGTGATGGAATATTGATTTATTTAGAGCTTGTGAACCTTTTGGGGGTAGTGTTGCAAGTCTTGAGAGATGAGAGGTTGTTGCCAAATATGGTAGGTGTGAGTTGAAGATAACAAGAAGGTGGTTAGAACTCCTTAGGGATTATGATATGAGTGTGCATTATTTATTCGGTAAGGCTACTATTATAGTCGGTGCTCTAAGTAGACTAGCATGTGTTGATGATGGTGGCAAAGAGGTAACTTGAGAGGTCCATCGGTTGGCTAGATTAGGGGTTAGGTTGGAGGAAGTTGAGCATGGTAGTGTAGCATTCTTGATGGTTCCAACTCTTTTTGGTTGAAGGTGTCTAGATTAAGCAAAGTCTTGATCCCTCCTTATTAAAGTTGGAGATGTTGGGTGAAAGAGGGTAAGGTGGAGGTTGTCTCCCAAGGGAGAGATGGTGGCTTATGGTACCAAATGGGCTATGTGTGATTAAGGTCGACAAATGAGTTTAGGGTTGTGAATCCTTATAGAATATAGAGGGAGGTTGGTAAGGTTGCTAAAAAAAATTGGAATTTCCTAATGATATTGTTATGGTTTGTCCGGTTCTTCATGCTTTTAGTTTTGGGGGGAAGGTGTTAGTGATTCAAGTGTTGTAGGACTCTTGAGGTTGTGAACGTTGTGGAGGATAATTTGACTTACGAGGAGGTCCAGTGGATAAGTGGGTAGATATGAGTAAGGGTTGATTTGTGAGGGTGTAGTGTTCATCAAGTTCCATGGGAAAGATCGTCAAGTCTAGAGTGTCTTTCGAGAGCCGAAGCGGGCATGGAAAAGTGATATCCATACCTCTTTCATTCTATTCAAGCTTATGATAACATGTCAAACTCCTTTTCTGTGATTTCATGTCTCATATTCCAGCCCCTAATTCATTTGCATGCATTCATGTTTGCATTGAAAAGGTTCATGGTGATTTTACACTTATGATAGGATTCTAAAGATGGTGTTTTAAAGTGTATTATTGCATTCTTGTTGGGGCTGACCTCTTTATGATGACTCTTCTCTTGTACGTTTCTTTGACATTCGGGGACGAATGTTCCCAAGGGAGAGATATTGAAATGACCCCAAAAAGTACCCAAAAATGTGCCTAAAAAATGCCTGGAATTCTAATTTTCATATGTCTCAAAATCCATGAGTCATTTCAAAAATTTGACTTCGTATTCTTGATCAGGGGGCCAAATTGAGTGGGGGATAGGCCTAACCCCGATTTAAGAGAAAACTATTAGCAATTTCATTTTTCATAATTTTTCTTATCCAGAATCGATCTGTGACAGTGCCATGACGTGCAGCTGTCACTGACATGTATTGATTTTGCCTTTGCGATAGGTCCACATCGCAGACCAGACGCGGACATATGTATTTTGTTGCCAGTGATTTTTATCTCGGTCAAAGGCTTTTGGGTCTTGGGCCTAAGCCTTCCCATGCATGAAAATGCCTATACTTAGCCTTATTTCTCCCTCATATCATCCAAGACATTCCCAAATACTCTCCCAAACACTTAGACAATATTTCATCTCCAAATTTCAAATCCTAAAACTCAATTCAGATCTAAGGATTTCATTCAAGCTTCAAGTCTCCATCTCCAATCTTCTTCAAGGATTCTCCAAAAGCTAAGGTATATGGGTTTCTTTCATGGGTTCCTTTCACCCATGATACGCAAGCTTCCTTTTACCTTTTATTATATGATTTGGAGTTGATTTACTCATGGGTCTTATTTATTAAGAAATTCACTGCACACTGTATTAGGGTTTATAAAATAGTGTTTGTCTAGCATGTTTTGATCTATGGATCTAAGATTTATTGTGAGACTTGATGAAGGGTTTTGATGTATATTTTTTGACAGTGTTACAAAGTATTGATTGTTGGTTTAATATTGGATTTACTTGGATTATTTCTCTCTTGAATTGCATGATTTTACACTAACACTACACACCCTCCAAATGTTTGATAAAAATATTTAATTTTTGATTCTTAAGTTGTTGAAGGCCTAAAGCTTGGCATATGAGATATATGACTTTATAATGTTGAAAGTGTGTTGTATATGTGTTAATTTCATGATAAGCCTCTATAGTGTTACATGTTGACCATAACCTTATTGAGGGGTTGGTACTTGACCACTTTGATGGAGGGTGTTGCGTCCATTAACATTTTTGAGGCATTGGTACCTTGACCACTTTGACGGAGGGTGTTAAGTTCATTAACCTTATTGAGGGGTTCGTACCTTGACCACTTTGATGGAGGGTGTTAAGTTCATTAACCTTGTTGAGGGATAGGTACCTTGACCACTTTGATGGAGGGTGTTAAGTCCATTAACCTTGTTGATGGGTTAGTACCTCAATCATTACCAAGGGAGTGCTAAGCCTTAGATTCTGAGTACTAGTTATTTGGTATATGATGATGGTCTCTTCTTATCTACATAGTATGTTCTATATAAGCATGTTTTACTTCAAGCATCCTTCATAATGTCATATTCCTACTTTGTCATCTATTGATTATTATTATGCATTTTGACTATGTTTCCTATCTCTTGTTGCATTGCATCCTACATACTTAGCACATTCAAATGTACTAACATATACTCTATGCCTACATGATGTTACCATGTAGGCACCGGAGCTCCCTTTGGCCATCCTCTTCCTTCATGTGGCTTGTTCGATTGTCTCTCAGGCTAGTTGGTGAGTCCTTCATTCCGGGGACGTTGGTCTATATTTCTTATGCTATCTATTGATAATCTATTCTTTATTGTTACTTTGACTATGAGGGTGAGCCCGGTTGCTTGTCTTGGCCGTTGCTAAGTATCTATGTTTAGAGGTCTTGTTGTACAAGTTGTGTATTATGTTTGAGCTTTGACTCATCTATGATATTTAAGTATTACTCTCTCCTTCTCTCTTGCTCCTTTAGTCCCAAGTCCCCTTGTTTATGCTAATCTCCTATTGTCATTTTAATTGCTTCTGCGACCAAGAATGTGTAGTGATATGCTATGAGGCTTATTGGAGTTCCCCATTCACTGGTCATATCTAGGCCCTAGACTTGGGGCGTGACACCCCTAATGTTCTTTGCTATGTTAGATCATGTATATCCCAAGTGGAAAAAGAGCTCGTACACCCGAAGAACAACTGGCTCATGAAGAGTTCAACGATGCTATTGCCATGCTAGCTCAATCTATGACTAATCAAATCAACCAAGGGGCCCAAGCCCTTCATGCTCCTACTCTGGCATCTCGGGTGAGGGATTTCATAAGTATGAACTCATAGAAGTTTCATAGGTCTAAGGTGTATGAGGACCTTCAAGAATTCATTGATGAGGTATACAAAGTGTTAGCTATCATGGGTGTTAAATCGGAGGAGAAATTGGAGTTGGCGGCGTACCAACTCAAAGGGGTAGCCCAAATATGGTTTACTCAATGGAAGGAGGAGAAGGGGAACATTAGTGTGATCCTTTGAGAGGAGTTTAAGGAGGCATTTCTCAACCATTTCTTCACTCTTGAGCTAAGGGAGGCCAAAATGGCGGAGTTCATGAATTTGAACCAAGAAACTATTTGTGTGAGAGAGTATGCCCTCAAGTTCAACCAACTCTCTAAATATGGTCCACAAATGGTGGTCGAGCCAAGGTCTAGGATGAACAAGTTTGTGATATATGTGTCCAACTTGGTAAATGAAGAATGTCGTTCCTCCATGTTGATTGGTGATATGGACTTATCTTGCCCCACGACTTATGCCAAATAATTGGAAGGGGATAAGCTTAGAAAAAAGAGGAGTGGTGAGACAAAGAGGGCTCATTTTGAAGAAAGGTTCCAAGGTCACAAGGGTGGCCAGTTTCATCAAGGCCAAGGGTCTTCAAATGCTTTTAATAGAAGGTTTGTTGATGACAGCCCAAGGGTCCAAGGTGGTGTTGGTGTGGTGCCTAATCCTATGTCCCTAAGGTATGGTAGAGGCCATAACAACCCATGTTTGAGGGACACTAATGCATGTTATAGTTGTGGAAAAGTGGGTCACAAGAAGTTTGATTGTCCTCGTAATCAAAACAAGGGTAGAGATGGTCATCCACAAGGTCGGGGTGCAAATGTGGTTTTACACTAACACTACACACCTCGTAATCAAAACAAGGGTAGAGATGGTCATCCACAAGGTCGGGGTGCAAATGTGGTTCCTTTGGGAATGGGAGGTCAACAATATGGTGCCCCAAGCCACAATTGGTTCTATGCTCTTCAAGGAAGGCAACAATACACTTTAAAATACCCGATGTCATCACTGGTATGTTAAAATGTTTGATTTTAAGGTGTATACATTGATAGACTCGGGTGATACTCTTTCTTTTGTTACTCTTTTTATTGCCAAAAATTTTCATGTTGAACCCGAATTGTTGTGTGAGCCATATGAAGTGTCTACTCTCATTGGTGCATCCATTGTTGCTAGAAGGGTCTATAGGAATTGTCCCATTTTTATTTTTCATAAAATATTGCCTTGTGATTTCATTAAGTTGGATATGGTGGATTTTGATGTCATTATTGGGATGGATTGGTTGCATGCATATTATACCTTCATTGATTATAGTACCCATAGGGTCAAATTCCAGTCCCCAAATGAACCCGTGCTTGAGTGGGAGAGTCATGATGAGGCGGTCAAGGGTAGCTTCATTTCTTGCATTAAAGCCCAAGAGTTGATTTCTAAGGGGGTGTCTCTATCATCTTGTGAGTGTTAGGGATGTTGAATCCAAAGTCCTTCCTATAGAGTTGGTCCCGGTGGTTAGTGAGTTCGTAGATGTCTTTCCTAGTGAGCTTCTCGGTGTTCTTCCCAAAAGGCAAATAGATTTTGGCATAGACCTACTTCCCGATACCCAACCCATTTCTATTTCCCCTTACATATAGCCCCAATGCAGTTAAAGGAGTTGAAAGAGCAATTAAGGGACTTGTTGGAGAAAGGTTTTATTTGGCCTAGGCAGTCACCTTGGGGTGCACCAGTGTTGTTTTTAAAGATGAAGAATGGTTCTCTTAGAATGTGTATTGATTATCGACAACTTAATAGAGTCACCATCAAGAATAAGTATCCTCTACCAAGGATTGATGATCTTTTTGACCAACTTTAAGGGGCTAGTCACTTCACTAAGATTGATCTTCAGTCAGGGTATCACCAAGTGAAGGTGAGGGAGTGTGAAATTCCTAAAATGGCCTTCTGGACTAGGTATAGTCACTATGGATTCGTGGTTATATCATTTGGGTTAGCCAATGCACCCTCTATCTTCATGGATCTTATGAATAGGGTCTTCAAACCATACCTTGATTTGTTTGTGGTGGTATTTATTGATGATATCTTGATTTATTCCCATAGTAAGGAAGAGCATGTGAGTCATTTGAGGGTGGTGCTACAAAAATTAAGGGAAGAGAAGTTGTATGCTAAGTATGAGAAGTGTAAGTTTTGGTTGCGAGAGGTTTCCTTTCTAGGTCATGTGGTGTCGGGGGATGGTATTAAGGTGGATCCTAAAAAGAGGGAAGTGATTAGAAATTGCCCTAGTCCTTTGACTCCATCAGATATTAGAAGCTTCTTGGACATAGCGGGTTACTACCATAGGTTTATTAGTGGTTTCTCTTCTACTTCTTCTCCTATGACTAAGTTGACATAAAAGAAGGATAATTTTGTATGGACTGATGAGTGAGAAAAAAGTTTTCAAACTTTGAAAGATAAGCTTGTCCCACTCCTAACTTGTCTCTACCAGAAGGGTTGGGAGGGTTTGTTATGTATTATGATGCCTCAAAAATTAGTTTGGGTTGTGTATTGATACAAAATGGTAAAGTAATAGCCTATGCTTCTTGACAACTTAAGGTGCATGAAAAGAATTATCCTACCCATGATCTTAAGTTGGCGACCATGGTATTTGCTTTGAAAATTTGGCATCATTACTTGTATGGGGTGCATGTTAATGTGTTTACTGATCATAAGAGTCTCCAATATGTGTTCACCCAAAAAGATCTCAACTTGAGATAATGAAGGTGGTTAGAGCTTCTATCGGTAAGGCTAATATTGTGGCCGATGCTTTGAGTAGGGTTTCTATGGACAGCCTAACACATGTTGATAATGGGGGTAAGGAGGTGGCTAGAGAGGTCCATCGGTTGGCTAGACTGGGAGTTAGGTTGAAGGACATTGATCATTGTGGAGTGTTGGTCGTAGATGTTTCTAAATCATCATTGGTTGAGGAGGTAAAGGCAAAGCAAGATCTTGACTCCACCTTGTTAGAGTTGAAGACCTTGGCGAGAGATGGTAAGGTGGAGGTCTTCTCCCAACGGGGAGATGGTGCCCTTGGGTACTAAGGTAGATTGTGTATGCCTTTTGTTGGTAACTTGAGAGAGAATATTCTTGATGAAGCTCATAATTCTTCATATTCTATTCACCCCGGTACTACAAAAATGTATAGAGATTTGAGGAAAGTGTTTTGGTGGGGTGGTATGAAGAGAGATATTGCTGAGTTTGTATCCGGTTGCATAATTACCAACAAGTCAAAGTTGAACATCAAAGGTCATGTGGCCTAGCCCAAGATATAAAGATTCCTACTTGGAAATGGGAGGAAATTAACATGGACTTTGTGGTTGGGTTGCCTAAGACTAGAAAGCATTTTCACTCCACCCGCCTAGTGTTTGATAAAATGTTCGGTTATAGTTTCTTGAGATGTTAAAGGTCCAATGCCTGTCTTATGAGTTAAATAACTTTATCATGATGAAAGGAACACATGTATATGATATGCTCCTATATAGTGTTGGAAAGTGACCATGCCTTATTCGGGGGGTTAAAAGCCTGGGTAACCATGTTGAGGGGTTTCTACCTTGATACTAATCAAGAGGTTGTGCCTTGATGACTGGGTTGAGGTATTAGTATCTCAATCATCAGGGGTGGTAGGGTTCGACTATCCACCAACTAATCAAGGAGTTTGTACTTTCGTAACCGGGTTGAGGGGTTAGTTCCTCAATCACTATGGGTGGTAGGGTGCGACGATCCACCAACCAACCAAAGGGGTTTGTACCTTGGTAAATTATGGGTTCTATAAAGATGGTCTGTTCTTACACATGTATTATGTTCTATGTAAGCATGATATACTTCAAGCATCTACCATGCATGCCATATTGTTATATGCACATCTATTGCCTAACAACATTTTGAATAAATTACCTACCTATTGTTGTATTGCATGCTACATACTTAGTAAATTCAAACGTACTAACACATACTCTATTCCTACATGATGTTGCCATGTAGGGACTAAAGCCCCGCTTGATCATCTACCTCCACGTGGCTGGTACGACTTCTCTCAAGCTAGTTGGTGAATCCTCCATTTCGGGGGCAATGTCTATGTTCTTATGTTGTACTAGGACTCTCTTTCTTTATTGTGTATTTTGACTATGAGGGTGAGTTTGATTACTTGTCTTGGCCCCCGCTAAGTTCTATGTTTAGAGGCATTGTTGGATGTGTTATGTATAATGCAATGAGCTTAGACTCTCTTTCTTGACTCTTGATGTTTATGATATAAAAGATGTTTCTTAGCCTCAGTTATCCCTATTTACTATCTCTTGTTGTCATCTTATTGCTTCCGTGACCAAGAATGTGTAATATTGTGCTAAGAGACTTGCTTAGGGTCCCTTCGGGTTTCCCATGCGCCATGTCACATCTAGACCCTAGGCTTGGGTCGTGACAAACTTGGTATCAGAGCACTACATTATTAATGGTCCTCAGCATCCAACACACCGCGTTGATTAGAGTCTTATTCATAGTTGTGTTGTGCACCACAACTATGAGTAAGAGGCTATGAGATATTTTAGGAAATGCTTCCCTTTTTCTTACTCTATGTCGTGCTATAGAAATTGAGGTAAGTGTTTCCCATAACGATTGTTCCTTGCTATTCCAGATCATGCCTAACACAAGAGAAAGAAAAGCCTGCACACCCGAGGAGCAACTGGCTCATGATGAGCTTCGGGATGCTCTCACTTTGCTTGCACAATTTATGGTTAATCAAGCCAATCAAGGGGCCCAAACCCCTCATGCTCCTACACCAGTATCTTGGGTGAGAGACTTCATAAGGAGGAATCCCCTGGAATTCTATAGGTCAAAGGTGGATGAGGACCCTCAAGAGTTCATTGATGAAGTCTACAAGGTTTTGGCTATTATGGGTGTTAGATCAGAAGAGAAGGCAGAGTTGGTGGCTTACCAACTAAAGGGGGTGGCACAAATATGGTTTAATCAATTGAAGGGAGAGAAGGGAATCAATAATGTGGTGCTTTGGGAGGAGTTCAAGGCGAATTTTCTTAATTGGCTTACCAAACAATATTCCGCTATTTGAACGCTCCTATGATGATAGGTAAATGTGATCAAGAGCAAATTATTTTGCTATGAAATAAGTTAAGGTACATACCTTTCTGGATTGTTTTTTTAAAAAAAAATAAAAAAAATAATTCAACTCGCAACTTTCCCATTATTTAAGTCATAGATGCTATAATAAGCTTTTAAGTGAAACCAACGAATGAGGTGTCAACACTCAACCCTAAAATGAGAAGTTTCTAGAGCTCTAATGAAATTGCTATCTAGTCACAAATATTTATATCACTCGAATGAATTTCAGAACCAAACAATGCTAAGTTACAACTGTGAAATGGTTTCATACACATGTCTACTCTACTCTATTCGTGCCCCTATAATTTCGTTCACCAGTTCCCGGACTGGTTTATGTCGTGCTCTGCTCTACTCGTGCCCCTATAATTCCATTCACCGGTTCCCGGGCTAGTTTAGTCGTGCATGCTATACTATAAATATATATATATATATATTTTTCGATGGTGGATGGATACGGCGTAGTCGGTTTCGCCCAAGGGCCGACTTCGCTTACCCATCATTTTCGGTCCGTTGATACTTTTTTTGTATATTAATGACTTTGCAAACGTCTTCTTTGACTCTTTGAAAATAAGCTAAACTATGATTTGACATATGCGCAAACATAACGTCCCATGTCTATTCTTCTCTGTTACCATAATACCATCTGTACTTCTTATGGCTAGATGTTGTTTGGTTCTGCTAATAATTATATGTACTTCATGTTTTACATACTCGGTACGTCTTTCATACTGACCCCCTTTTTGTGGGGGTTGCGCTTCATGTCCGCAGGTGCAGTCATACAGGACAATAGGTCTCCAGCTTAGTGCCCTGGTTGCTAGTTGAAGAGCTCTCTTACTTCACTGGTTAAACAGATTTTCAATTGGTGTTAAG
>DF361449.1:20722-51772 GCA_000787875.1 Solanum virginianum | reverse complement strand
TAATTCTTTTCATGCACCTTAAGTTGTCTAGAGGCATATGCTATCACCTTAAAATTTTGCATCAAAACACAACCCAAACCAATTGTTGAGGCATCACAATACACAACAAACTCTTTCAACCCTTCTGGTATAGATAAGATGGGAGTGGAGACAAGCTTGTCTTTCAACGTTTGTGAATTCCTTTCACACTCATCGGTCCACACAAATTTTGCCTTCTTTTGGGTCAACTTATTCATAAGAGAAGCAATAGAAGAGAAACCATTAACAAACCTACGGTAGTAACCCGTCAAACCTAAGAAACTTCTAATGTTCGATAGGGTCAAAGGGCTAGGCCAATTCCTAATCACCTTCGTCTTCTTAGGGTCCACTTTAATACTATCTCCCCATAAAACATGGCCTAGGAAGGCAACCTCTTTCAATTAAAATTAACATTTCTCATACTTAGCATACAACTTCTCCCCCCTAAAGATTTGCAGCACCACCCTCAAATGATCTACATGTTCCTCCTCACTATGGGAGTAAGTTAAAATGTCGTCAATAAAAACCACCACAAGCAAGCCAAGGTAGAGTTTAGAGATCCTATTCATAAGTGGAAAGACCCCAAAAAGTGTCCGAAAATGTGCCTTGGAATGCCCAGAATTTTAAATTCCATATATCTTAAAATCCGTGCGTGATATTGAAAATTCGACTACATATTTTTGTTTAGGGGGTCAATATTAGTGGGAAAAGGGTCTAATCCTAATTTTAGAGTGAAAGATTAGCAATCATAAATTTTGAAAGTGTTATTTTCAGTGAGCATTCCGTGTCACTTCCGCGATGCGTACCAGTACAAAAATGTGCTAGTATTTTTTTACTTTGGTCCAAGACTTTAAGACTTGGGCCTAAGTGTTCCCAAACATGTTTTTACCTATACTTAGCCATATTTCACCCTCATATCACCCTAAATATTCTCCAATACTCACTCAAACACTTAGCCATAATTTCCATCCAAAATTCAAGTCTCAAAACTCTCATCCAGAACTAAAGATTTTCGTCAAGGTTCTTCTTCAAACTTCAAGTCTCCATGGGTTTCAACCATTGGGTCCTTTCACCCATGGTGCCCTAACCTCCTTTTTACTCTATTTTTATAATTTAAAGTTGATTTTACTATTTGGTTTACTAGTATGAATATGTTTATGAACTATGTTGAAGCTATGTAAAGGTGTGACTATTTTGCTATGTTTTGAGCAATAAATCTTGGATCTATTGTAAAATTTAATGAGGGATTTTAATGCATATTTCTTTAGGGAGTTGCAAGGTGGTGATTGATAGTTTTACAATGGATTTTCTTGCATAATTAGTTCTATATATTTCATAGTTTTATACTAGCATTACACACCCTCTAAGTGTTTGAGAAAATGTTCGAATGTTGTTGTTTGAGGAATCGAAGGTCCAAAGCAATTTGATATGATTGATGTTATGATAATAAAAGGAGCTTATATATATATATGATATAATCTATATAAAGTATTGCATTATACCATGCCCGATCTGGAGGGACTAAGAGCTTGAATAACCTTATAGAGGGGTTCGTACATTGGGGGGGGGGGGGGGGAGTGGGGAGGTTCATGTGATTCAAAAGTAAAGAAAAAATAAACATTAACTAAATGAGAGAAAACACTTAAATTTGGGTACAACTTGGGAATTGTACTTCCCATGGCGGACTCAAATACCTTAGATAACACAACTAGAGTTGGTGCATCGCATGCGGGACAGTAACTTAGGTTCTTCCAGGTCTCTTGTGAAGGTGAAGGTCGAATTTCACCTTGGTGCTTGGTCGACTACCATAGAGTACCAACTAACCATTACCTATTGTCCCAGTCAACCTCCCCTTGGTCAGGTTTGGTCGATTAGACGGAACATATCAATCGAATCTTGTCATCTACTTCTCTTTTTCCTATTTATCACTACCTTGGTCAGGATCATGATAGTAGGCAGGGTTTGGTGTTAGCCACCACGGAACAACATTAATAACAAAGGAAAATAGATAATACATGCAAAACTTTAATCATAGAAATGCACAAAACATAGGTAATTTAAAGTCAACTAACCATGGTTCCCACAACCCAAAGTTGTGGGTGCTTAGCTACTCATGGCTAAGATAAAACACACAACAATGCAAGTAAACGGCATAGTTGAGCATTTGACCAACTTCAATGAAAGTGAAGACACCCAAATTGCAAACTCACAAGCTTGAGAAATTCCAAAATGTGTAGTACATGATTTGCAATCACCAAAAATGGGGTTTTAAAGGGAAAATAATAATCTAAGTTGAAATCCTAAAATATTCTTGGGAGAATATCTTAGAACTCGAAGACAAAGGCTAATATTTACAAGTGTCAACTCTTGTCTCTTTCTCGTATTTCTTTCTCTCAAAAACCTAACTTGAACTATTTATAGTATGTACAAAACAACCCTAAGAAATAATGTAGAAAAGACAACTGGCATCTAATAAATTTCGCAGTTACGACTCATAGGATGTCCTATGAGTCGTAGTCGGTGATTCGTATTAGGATCTTGATATCTTGGATTAAATTGGTATGACCCATAGGTACGAGTCGTTGCTTGAGCTTCAACTTGTATATTTGTCTTGTAGTCTTGGTCTTTAGTTTTTGGTCCAATATTTTGGTTCTCTGAATCTTGCTATGAGTCCACCTGTACGAGTCATATTGTGACATATGATTCATAGGCTAGGCTCGTAGGAGTGATCCTCACTTCGCAGATTTTTGAACTTTTAGTCTCTGATTCCTTTTACGAGACCACCCTACGACTCGTAGTGTGAACTATGACTCGTAAGTAGGTTCATATAGCCTATGCTTCAGCAAAATCTACAACTTTTCTTCAACATCGTGCCAACCTAACTTTTCTGCAAGATTAACAAAAAAACACATCAAACCCCTAAAAACTCACTTTAAGAACTCAGAAAATCCCTAGATTTAGGCAATGAATGTGATATAATTTGATAGCACATCAACACCCTCAACTTAGAATTGTCGCTTGTCCTCAAGCGATGACTCAATCTATGCAGACAAAGAGAAATACGTAGCAGCTATACCAATGGCATATACAACAACAAGTTTTGTTCAGGTACCTATCTACTACTTTCAAAACAAAGTTGCAAAGTTATTGAGAAAACAAAAACAACATGAGATACCTGACAATCCAACTATGATAAGCTAAGGAGCATCAACCTTCCATAATCACTAGCATAGTCATATGATACTCAAGTAGTGCAAATACCCTCACTAGAAAGAAGTCCCTTATACTCATTCAAGAACATTCAGAAATTAGGGACTGAGGAAGCATTCTCACTCTCACAATTGAAATTTAATACATACTAACACCATAGACTTGCCTCTATACTCATCTTCCAGATTGGTGATAGAGTGAAGTTGGATTACTCTAGGACTTATCGACTTGTAACATAGGCTCAAGGTGCTTTGGTGTGGTATTTTAGGAAAGCAGTGACTAATAGCTATCCTGGAATCATGATTACCAATTCTTTTTGCTTCCATAATCCAATAATTTTTTCATCAATCCACCCTTGTTTTGTTTCTTTGAACTTTTCTCTAGTGCTTTCTTTCTCTTTTTTTTAACTGTGCCTTTATTTCAAACTCACTTTTGCTACCTTTTTCTCAATTGCGAGCACTTTTCTTCACTTTCTTCACTCTGTTCATGCTTTTTAACTTATTTCTTGATTTCTCTACTAACCACCTTATTATTATTACTTTACCTCAATAAGGGCCACCCTCAACTTAGGCTTTTAACCTCAGGTGAAGTTCACAATATCTATGCCTCAAACCAAGGCCACCAACTGCAGCCACCTTCAACTTAGGCCTTTGACCTCAATCAAGGTTCACATGTTCAAGGATAGACCAGGGCTAATATCAAGGTATTTCATCAGACAAGGTTAAGCTAGCAAGGTATCAAGAAAGAATGAGTACATGATAAGCTCAGAAATTTGGAAAAAGGGATTCTCTCACTTAAATGGTGGGTTATTTTAGGCTAAAAGAGGTTTCACTCAAAGAACAAAGGCCTAAGATCCTTTCCATATCCACCAGATCACCAATCCAACTTTTAGACTAACAAGGAATGTTCAAGGTCCATACAAAATGCATGAATGCAGCAAAATCAGCTCACAACACACGTGGCAATTGCATCCACAATCAAGTATAGACTTATAGTTCATGCTTTCAGTCTCAGCTTACCTTCATAATGTCAGAACAAACATTGCCAGATGCTCAAAAATCTATGAATGCATTAATACTCACAATTTTAAAAATTTTGAGGGTACCTAATTTTGCATCAAAAGTTTAAAGAAAATTTAACAATTATATATATGCCACAAGATAACATTACTATGCATTTACAAATTATTTATACTTCCTAAAACATGTCGGTTCAATAAGAATTTAAGCATCCACATGGAAAAAGAATCACGATAAGAAAACCTTGAGATCAAAAATAGGAGAAGTTATGGAGTTGATGCTACTCAGACTTCACCTTAATCGATAACTTCCATCACCCCACCAAAAGATGATACTTTTTCCTTAAAGTAAACACAAGAACAAAAAAGTACAAGGGGTGTACCTTGGGTTCCCTCCTAGGAAGCTCCTGATTTTTAATGTCGCGGCACGAGAAGAGGCTTCTGTAGTCTTGCCTCTTCAAGGTTCCAATCTTCTACTATTTTGACCTCTGCCATGTACCCATATACTTTTTTACCCTCTATCCATTGACTTTGAAAGTTTTCAGATCCCTACTCTCTAACTTGATAGCATTATGGCTAAAAACACGCTCAACTCTGAAAGGTCCCATCCACTTAGATTTGAGTTTTCTAGGAAACCACCTTATCCTAGAGTTCTAAAGCAATATAATGTCTCCTGGGGAAAACTGGCAACCTTCAATTTTGTGATCATGTTAAACCTTCATTCGTTGTTTGTACAAAGCAAAGCTCTCATAGGCTCGCAGTCTAAACTCATCAAGGTCATTTAATTGTATCAACGTAGAGGTTGCAGCTTCATGCCAATCTAGATTAAGTTTCTTCATTGCCCACAATGCTTTGTGTTCAAGTTTAACCAGCAAGTGGCAGGCCTTTCCAAACACCAGTTGATAAGGAGATATTTCGATAGGAGTTTTGAAGGCAGTCCGGTAGGCCCATAAAGCTTTATCCAACCTCTTTGATGAATCAGTACGATTAACATTCACCATTTTGGATAAGATTTGCTTTATTTCCCTATTTGATAATTCCACTTGCCCACTAGTTTGGGGATGATACAGGGTTGCCACATGATGCTTCACACCATATCTTTCAAGGAGGGCAGGCTTTGAATAGTCTTTTGCAAAAATGAGGACCTCCATCAATGATAATTGCTCAAGGCGTACCAAACCTAGAAAAAATACTTTTCTGGAGAAATTTTGTAACACTCTTACCCTCATTGTTTGGTAAAACGGTTGGCTCTAACCATTTGGATGCATAATCAACTACAATGAGAATATACTTATTACTTTGCGAGTTAACAAATGGTCCAATAAAATTAATTTCCCAAACGTCAAATCATTTGATGACAAAAATAGGATTCAGGGGAAGTTTGTGCCTTTGCGAAACTCCCCCCTCTTTGACATCTATCACATGACCTTACATAATCATGGGTGTCCTGATGAGTAGATAGGCAATAGTAGCCATACCACAATACCTTGTATGCCGTTTGAGCTCAACTGTGATGGCCACCCACCAATGAAGAGCAACATGCTTTAAGAATGCTCATAATCTACTCTTGGAACATCTCTATGGATGATCCTATTAGCATAAATATGAAAAAAATATGGCTCATTCCAAAAGAACTTCTTGACATTATGCATAAACTTGCGACACGATGGGTATTCAAATCAGGGGGCACTATATCACTCACCAAATAGTTAGCATAGTCTGCAAACCAGGGTATAAGATCATGTGGTACTGCCAGAACTCTTTCATCACCATAGCCTCATCTTCCAATCTAAAAAGGTGATCGACAACCTAGTTTTCTGACCCTTTTCTATCAATCACGTCAAAATTAAATTCCTCTAATAGAAGTACCCACCTAATCAATCTTTGCTTTGCATCCTTCTTTTCCATCAGATATTTGAGTGCCGCATGATCTGTGTGCTAATCACTATAGCTCCCAAGAAGTATGAACGAAAATTTTCAAATACAAACAATTCTTGTTTGGACACGGTGTAATTCTTTTGAGCCACATTTAGTACTTTACTGGCATAATAGATTGGGTGTAGGAATCTCTCTCTTCATTGCCCCAACACCACACCAAATGCAACCCCACTAGCATCACATATTAGCTTAAATGGTTGTGACCAATCTGAAGCTACAATAGTGGGCGATGTGGTTAGCCTTCTTTTTAATTCTTCGAAGACGTGCATGCATACATCATCAAACACAAGCTCCACATCTTTTTCTAGCAACTTACACAAGGGTCGTGAGATCTTGGAGAAATCCTTTATAAAATGATTCTAGAATTTGGCATGGCTAAGAAAACCTCTGATACCTTTTACCAAAATTGCTGATGGTAATTTTTCTATTACCTCAATTTTTACTTTATCCATCTCAATTCCCTTACCCAAAATTCTGTGACCAAGCACGATGCTCTCTTTGACCATAAAATGATATTTTTCCTAGTTTAGCACCAAGTGATTATCGACACATCTCTGCAACACATCATGCAAATGCAAAAGACATTTTTCAAATAACTAGCCAACGACACTAAAGTCATCCATGAACATCTCAATATTGCTTTCAACCATATGTGAAATGATAGACATTATACATCTCTGAAATATGGCTGGAGCGTTACAAATTCCAAAGGACATTCTCTTAAATGCAAAAGTACCATAGCGGCATGTGAAAGTAGTCTGGTCCTTATCCTCAGGTGCAACAACAATTTAATTGTACCCGGAATACCCATCAAGGAAATAGTACCATCCCTTTTCTGCCAGTCTATCGAGCATCTTATCTATGAAGGGCATAGGATAGTGGTCCTTCTTAGTGTAAGCATTTAATTTTCTATAATCTATGCATACTCTCCACTGCATTAGGTACCATTGTGATGCCTCCCTTCTTTGGAACACATTACACTGGACTCACCTACTCACTATCAGTAATCGGGTAGACTACTCCTGCATTTAACCACTTAATTATCTCTTTCTTCATAACCTCTTGCATTGGAGGGTTCAATCGCCTTTGATGCTCAATACTCGATTCATAATCTTTGACTAACTGAATCTTATGAGTGCATATCCCAGGGGATATGCCGATGATATCTGCAATTATCCACCCAATGGCTCTCTTGTACATCTTGAGAACTGAGATTAGGACTCCTGTTTGAGCTTCACTTAAATCTGCTGCAATGATGACAGGCAATGTACTATTTTCTCCCACATAGGCATATTTTCGATGCGATAGTAATGCCTTTAACTCTAACTCTTGTGGAACATCTATAGAAGGATTTGTAGGTGGGGTCTCTCTGTTGTATAAGTCCAATTCCAACCTTGCTTGCCATCTCGGCCCAAATTACACCTCAAGAGGATTTACCATTTCCTTAAAATGAAGAATGTTGTCACCATCAAAGATCATCAACACGGCTTCTAAAGGATCAACACCATGCCTTAATTCTATCAGAACTTTAGCTTCATCATCTTCATTAAATGAAATCATTGAGATTACTGGGAATTTCGAACTCTTTTTATCCTACTGACCCACTTGAAACACCACTTTTTCTTTGCCAAACCTAAAAGTAAGTAGATTATTCTCCATATCTACTAAAGCTCATCCTGTGGCTAAGAAGGGTCTTCCCAAAAAGATTAGAACTGCAAAATCAAACTCACAGTCAAGTATAAAAATCTGCAGGAAATATAAATTTTTCTACCTTTACCAACATATCATACAAGATCCCCACAGGCTTCTTGACTATTTTGTCTTCCATCAACAAATGCATCTTTATAGGGACAAGGCTTCCCAAACCAAGCTTTCTTAATATTGAAAGAGGTATTAAGTTGATCTTAGCTCCTAAAACACACAGTGCTTTAGCAAATGCTAATTCTCCTAAAGTGCATGCTTGGTGAATACACCTGGGTCTTCGCGCTTTTGCACTAATGACTTTGTATTGATGGCACTACAACATTGAACGTTTCTTGACAGGTCATGGCTCACTTTTAGCTTTTTTTTCACTAGATCTTTCATACATTTGGCATGTCCCGGCATCCTCTCAATGGCCTCAGCCAAAGGAAGGTCTACAGAAATTTTTTTAAGCATTGCCAAAAATTATTCAAACTTATATTCCTCCTTTCTCTATCCAATATTTTGACGGAAAGGAGGAGGGCTCCTAGGAAAGGTTTTATACTTCTTTGGTTGCTCTTCTGTGTTGCATACTTGGGTTCCTGCATTTATTCTTTTCTTGTTGTTTTCATTTTTCACCTTTTGTATAGAAGGTTTTCTTGTGTTCTTTCCACTAAGAGTCATCACCTCTATGAAATGCCCTTCATTCTTAGGATTTTTAACTGTGTTGCTTGATAAGGTGCCCTTCTGGTGTTAGTTTAACTTTGAAGACACTTGTCCAAATTGTTGCTCAAGTTGCTTGATTGCCACAGAATGAGACTCTATTTTATGATTTATACTTGAAATATTGGTCTTCATTCCCTTCAAAGTCTCATCATGGATATCCACCCTCTTCAACAATTTGTCAAACATTTCTTCAATCCTCAAACTACTTGATCTGACATCACGGTTATGTGGTGGCACATAGGGACCATTCTTGTAGCCTTTCTCTTCTACCCCATTTTGTGTTTGGCACTCTTTCTGTTTCATAGTATCTACCCCTGTTATCTCTGTATGCCCCTTCTCGATTGAAGTTTTGACCTTTATTCCTGGAACCTTTCCTCTAATAATTTGAGTTGTATCCTTGGGGGTTGTTCTGGAAACTTGCTGCTTGATTGCTCACAAAGTATGCATCCTTATTAAAGAATTGATCATCATAAATTGGCGTTCTTGGGGGTTGGTGGGTTACCGCTTGTACACTTGCTTGGTTTTGTTTTAAACCTAAGTCTATGCTTGTGTGGAGTTGAGCAAGTTGTTCCATAATCTCTTCATTTATCTTTGCTTGCTTATTATTTGTGGTAATCGCATAAGAGCTTTTTGTTGTACCCCTCTCACTTTGGCCCCGTTCTCGGTTGGTCTTCACCATTTGTTTCATTCTTTCAGTGACAAGTTCATATGGTTGATCAAGAAAAACACCTTCCATGATCGTGTTGGTACATGCTTTCTTATTATCATCAAGTGCTTTATAAATGATCTCGATCAAAGCATCATCAACAATCTTATGATGGGGGACCATTCTCAAGCATTTGGTGAATCTCTCCCATGTAGTGCTAAGAGAGTTTCTAGGCAATTGCTCAAAGTTGTTAATTTGGTCCTTAATCTTTAGTTTCTTTGACCTTGGGAAATATCTTTCGAGGAACACCCTTTGTAGGTCAGCCCAACTTGTGATGGTACTTGGAGGAAGCTTAGACAACCATCTAGTTGGATTGCCAGTCAATGACAATTGAAATACCCTTAATCTAATATTGTTAATAGAAATATTTTATGTCGCCATGACACTTTTGCACATAAAGATGATATTTTTTAGATGATGGTGGGGATCCTCTGATGGTAGCCCTGTGAATAGGTCACGATTTTGGAGCATTTGGAGTAATTTACTTGAGACTGTTAACTTAGCATCTACCTGTAGAGGTGGCTAGTACTATAGTGCCCGTCATTTCCATTGCCATAGGGTTCAGTCGGTATTGGTTCCAACCATAAGCATTTTCATTGAAGTCCCTATGTTGTGGTCTGTTGTCCCTTGGTGTATTCTCCTCTCTTCTTATATCCTTATCATTCAGGTTTATCTCCTCCTTAATTGCAACATCTTTGTTCACTTGAGCCATTCTTCTGAAAGGTCTATGGATCTCTAAATTAATCAGATTTAAGGGTTCACCTTGACTCTTTGTGCTGGGCATACAACCTGGCATGCCCTGCAAGTAAATTCAAACAACAAAAATAATAGACATAAGTAAAATACACAAGATTTTAGAAATCAGCACTAGAATTAGTTAATCGTGAACTCAAGTCAAAACCTAGTTGTATTCCTTGGCAATGGTGCCATAATTTTTTATCTGATGGTCACGTTCCAATAAGAAAGTGGTTGCTATCATTAATTCACCTAACTGAGGTTAATTATACAGGGCTTGACTATGAGAATTCACCACTAATCATTTCTAGTGTCTATAACTATAATCTCTAGATGGGGTGGGGGGATTTCATGTGATTCAAAAGTAAAGATAAAATAAACACTAATTAAAATGCGAGAAAACACTCAGATTTTGGGATAACTTGGGAATTGTGTTCCCCATGGTTTGTTGACTCAAATTCCTTATATAACATAACTACTATTGGTGAATCGTATGCAGGATGGTAACTTAGGTTCTTCTAGCCCTCTTGTGAAGGTGAAGGTCGAATTTCAGCATGGCGTTTGGTTGGCTACTATGGCGTGCCAACTAATTATTACCTATTTTCCTAGTCAACCTCCGTTTGGTTAGGTTTGTTCGATTAGATGGGAACATATCAATTGAATTTTGTCATTTGCTTCCCTTTTCCTATTCATCACTACTTTGGTCTGGATCGTGATAGTAGGCAGGGTTTGGTGTTGTCCATCCCTAGACAACGTTAATAATGAAGGGAAATAGATAATATATGCAAAACTCTAATCATAGAAATGCACAATACTTAGGTTATTTCATGTCAATTAGCCATGGTTCCCATAAGCCCAAGTTGTGGGCGCTTAGCTACTCATGGCAAAGATAAAACACACAAAAATGCAAGTAATAGGCATAGTTGAGAATTTTACCAACTCCAATGAAAGTGAAGACACCCAAATTGCAAACTCACAATCTTGATAAAGTGTGTAGCACAAGGTTTGCAATTCCCAAAAATGGGTTTTCGAAGGGAAAATAATAATCTAAGTTGAAACCCTAAATATTCTTGGGAGAATATCTTAGAGCTTAAAGACAAAGGTTAATATTTACAAGTTTCAACTCTTGTCTCTCTCTCATTCTCCTTTCTCTCAAAAACCTAACTTAAACTATTTATGGTATGTACAAAATAACCCAAAAAAATTCTATATTAAAGACAGCTGGCATCTGATAAATTTTGCAGTTACAACTCATAGGATTGCCTGTGAGTCATAGTCGGGGTCCCGTATCAGTATCTTGGCATCTTAGACTAAACTAGTACGACCCACAAGTACGAGACATTACTTGAGCTACAACTCTAACGTTGGTCTCATAGTCTTGGTCTTCAGTTTTTGGTCCAAATTTGGGTTCTCTAATTCTTCCTATGGGTTCACCTGTACAAGTTAGTGTGTGTTTATGACATATAGGTTTAGCTCATGTGAGTGACCCTCACTTGGCAGATTTCTGAACTTTTGGTCTCTGATTCCTATTACGACCCCACCCTACGACTCATAGTGTGAACTATGACTCATAGGTGGGCTCGTACGACCTATGCTTTAGCAAAATCTGTAACTTTTCTTCAAAATCATGCCAACCTAACTTTTTTGCAAGATTAACAAAAAAGCACATCAAAACACTAAAATATTTCATTAAAAACTAACAAAACCCTTGTTTTAGGCACCAAATGTGCTACAATTTGACAACACGTCAGGGGTTTGTACTCATTAACCATGTGAAGGGTTTGTACTTCACCACCGGGGTGATAAGATGAAATTATCATCAACCATGTGAGGGGTTTGTACCACACCACCAGGGTGATAGGCTGAGACCATCCTCAACTAACGAAGGGGTTTGTACTTTGAAAATCTAGCTTGGTGTCTTCTACACATATGATCCTATATGAGTATGAGTTACTAAAGCATATTTTAGTTGAGCATTGGTCATTCATTCCATATTGTTATATGATGTCTATTGTCTATTGTTATGTATTTTGACTATGATTCTTATCTCTTGTGACATTGCATCCTACATATATAGTACATTCAAACGTACTAACGTATACTCTTGCCTACATGATATCACTATATCAGAACCAGTGAGTCCTCCACTTCGGGGACCTTAGTCTATGTTTCTCTTATTATGTATTGAGACACTCTTGTTTGTTTTCTATTTTGACAATGAGGGTAATCCTGGTTACTTTGTCTTGGCACCCACTCTTATCTAAGTATTAGAAGTGTTTGTTAGACATGTTATATATCTATGAAATGAGCTTTGACTCATTGTCCCTTAATTATGATGTTGTGCAAGATATTTGCCTTAGCCCTTTTGCCCATATTCTTACTCTATATGTCTTTTATATGCTTCCGCAACTAATGATGTCTAATAATAAGTTAAGAGGCTCTAGGATTGGGTCGTGAAAAACTTGGTATCAGAGCACTAGGTTGATAGATTCTCGGAGTCTAACACACCATGTTGATTAGAGTCCTATTCATTATTGTGAAGCGTGCCATGACTATGAATAGGAAGCTATGAGATGTTTTAGGAAATGTTTCCCTTCTTCATCTCCTAAGTCATGCTATAGAGTTGTGGTAAGTTTTCCCCCTTAATGATTGTTCATTGCTATGCAAGATCATGCATAACACTCGAGGAAGAAGGGTCCAAATTCTCGATGAGTAACCTACCAATGGTGAGCTTTGAGATGCTCTCAATATGCTTGCCTAAGTTATGGCAAACCAAGTCAACCAAGGGTCCCAAGCCCCTTATGCTACTATCCCAGGAGCTAGGGTAAGGGACTTCATGAGGATGAATCCTCTGGGGTTCTATGGATCAAATATTAATAAATATCCACAAAAGTTTATTAATGTGGTCTATAAGATCTTGAATATCATGGGTGTTCGGCCGAATGAAAAGACAGAGTTAGTGATCTACCAACTCAAAGGGGTAGCCTAAATATTGTATGACCAATTGAAGGAGGAGAAGGGAAATGATAATGTGGTGCTTTGGGAGGAGTTCAAATTGGCTTCCTTAATCAGTTCTTCCATCTTGAGCTTAGAGAGGCTAAATTGGTGGAGTTTATGAACTTGAAATAAGGAGCTATAAGTGTGAGGGAGTATGCCCTCAAATTGAACCAATATTCAAAGTATGCTCCTCATTTGGTGGCTGATACTAGATCTAGGATGAATAAGTTCATGATGGTGGTCTCTGACTTGGTGAGTAAAGAATGTTAGTCCACCATGCTAATTAATAACATGGGCTTATCTCAGTTGATGACGTATTCCAAGCAAATGGAGGAAGAAAAGTTAAGGAAGAGAAGCCGGCATGAGGCCTAAAGGGCCCGGTTTGAGGGTAAATTCCAAAAGGGTGTTAGATTTCATCAAGGCCAAGGGTCTTCTCATACTACTAATAGGGGGTTTGCCAATGACTTACCTAGGCCTCAAGGAGTTGGTGGTGTGGCTTCTGTTGATGTATGCCTTAAATATGGAAGGAGCCATAGAGGCCCATATTTGAAAGGGTCTAATGCATGCTTTGAATGTGGGGAACTTGGTCTCAAGAAAGTAGATTGTCCAAGAAATTGTGGCAAGGGATGGGGAGCAAACATAATTCCATTAGGTAAGGGTGGTCCTCAAGGTGGTGCCCCAAGGCACAATAGGCTTTATGCTCTACATGAAAGGCAAGGGGTTGGTGAGGTTCCCAATATTGTTACTAGTATATTAAAAATCTTTTACTTTGATGTATGTGCTTGGATAGATCTAGGTGTCACTCTTTCCTTTGTTACCCTTTTTGTTGCTAATAAGTTTCATGTTGACCCTGAGTTGTTTCATGAGTCCTATGAAGTATCTACTCCTATTGGTTCCTCTATTATTGCTAGGAAAGTTTATAGAAGTTTCCCTATTTATATTTTGCATAAGTTGTTGCCTTGTGATCTTATTGAATTAGACATGGTTGATTTTGATGTCATTCTTGGGATGGATTGGTTGCATGCCTACTATGCTTTTATTAATTGTAGAATACATAGGGTCAAATTCCAATTTCCAAATGAACCCATTCTTGAGTAAAAAGTCATGATATGGTGGTCAAGGGTAGGTTCATCTCTTGCATTAAAACTCATCTATTGATCTCTCAGGGGTGTCTTTACCATCTTGTGAGAGTTAGGGATATGGAGTCTATAGTCCTTACCATAGAGTTGGTTTCAATTGTAAATGAGTTTCTTGATGTCTTCCCAAATGACCTTCCCATGTTCCTCCCGAAAGGGAGACAAATTTTGGCATAGATCTCCTTCCCGATACTCAATCCATTTCTATTTCTCCTTACTATATAGCCCCAGCGGAGCTGAAGAAGTTGAAGGAACAAGTGAAGGATTTATTCCAAAAGGGGTTTATTAGGCCTAGCGAATCATCTTAGGGTGCTCCGATGTTGTTTGTGAAAAAGAAGAATAGGTCCCTTAGAATGTGCATTGACAACCGAAAACTCAATAGTGTCACTATAAAGAATAGGTATCCTCTTCCAAGGATTGATGACTTATTTGACCAATTACTAGGGGTTAGCCATTTCTCTATGATTGATCTTCGATCCGGATATAGTCAAGTGAAGGTGAGGGAGTGTGATATTCCTAAGATAGATATCCGAACTAGATATGGGCATTATGAGTTTGTTGTGATGTCTTTTGGGTTGATCAATGCATCGGCCATCTTCATAGACCTTATGAATAGGGTCTTCAAACCCTACCTTGTTCCTTTGTTATGGTCTTCATTGATGATATACTGATCTATTAACATAGTAGGGAGGAGCATATGGGTTATTTGAGGGTTATGTTGCAAAGATTGAGGGTAGAAAACTTGTATTCAAAGTACGAAAAGTGTGAATTTTCATTGAAGGAGGTTACATTTATAGGTCATGTGGTGTCGGGGGATTGTATAAAAGTAGATCCAAAGAAAACCAATGTGATTAGGAATCGGCCTAGAGCATTAACCTAGTTAAATATTAGGAGTTTCTAGGGCCTAGCAGGTTATTATAGAAGGTTTGTAAATGGGTTCTCCTCTAATGCTTCCCCTATGTAAAAATTGACTCAAAAGAAGGTTAAGTTTGTGAGGACCGATGAGAGTGAGAGGAGCTTCCAAATGTTGAAACATAAGCTTGTGTTCGCCTCTATATTGTCACTATTGGATGGGCTTGAGGGATTTGTTGTGTATTGTGATACATCTAAAGTTCGTTTGGGTTGTGTACTAATACAAAATGGTAAGGTGATAGCCTATGTTTTTAGGCAACTCAAGGTGCATAAGGCCTTGGTGAAAGAGGGCAAAGTAGAGGTTTTCTCCCAAGAGGGAGATAGTGCCCTTAGGTACTAAGATAGGTTGTGTGTGCCTTATGTTGATAGTTTGAAGCAGAAAATCCTTAATGAGGCCCATAATTCTTCTTATTCTATCCACCTGGTTCCACCAAAATGTATAGGGATTTGAGGGATGTGTAGTGGTGGGGAGGTATGAAGAGGGACATTGCCTAATTCATTTTTAGTTGCCATAGTTGTCAACAAGTCAAAGCCGAATATCAAAGGCCGGGTGGCCTAACCCAAGACATAGAGCCTACGTAGAAGTGGGAGGTGATTAATATGGATTTTGTGGTTAGGTTGCCCAAGACTAGAAAAGGTTTTGATTCCATTTGGGTTGTGGCTAATAGGATGGCAAAATTGGCTCATTTTCTATCGGCTAAGACTACATATAGGGCTCAAGAGTATGCAAAGTTGTAAATCCATGAGTTAGTGAGGTTACATAGGGTTCCTTTGTTCACCATATCAGATCGTGGTACACAATTAACCTCATACTTTTGGAGGTCTATTCAAAGGGGTCTTGGTACAAAAGTTTACCTTAGTACAGTCTTTCACCCTCAAATGGATGACCAAGCCAAAAAAAACCATTCAAACACCTGAGGACATGCATAGGGCGTATGTCTTGGAGCTTAAATGTAGTTGGGATGATCATCTTCCGTTAATTGAGTTTGCCTGCAATAAAGTTATCTCTCTAGCATCGGTGTGGCTCCTTTTGAGGTTCTTTATGGTAGACATTATAGATCACCAATTGGGTGGTTGGAGGTTGGTGAGATAGCTTTGTTGGGAGTAGATAATGTTATGAAGGCTTTTGAGAAGGTTAAGATGATTAGAGAAAGGTTGAAAACGGCCCAATGTCACCAAAAATGCTTTGTCGATGTGAGAAAAAGACACTTTTAATTCAAAGTGGGTGTTTGGGTCTATTTGCAAGTTTCTCCAATGAAAGGTGTGGTTCATTTTGGTAAAAAGGGGAAGATGAGTCCAAGATGTGTTGGTCATTATGAGGTGATAAAGAGGGCTGGCAAGATAGCTTATGAGTTGAAGTTGCCTAGTGAAATGAATTTCATTCATCCAGTGTTCCATGTCTCTATGTTAAGAAAATGTGTTGGTATTCCTATTGATATTGTGTCTGTTGATGTTGTGGGTGTTATTGAAGATAACTTGACTTATAAGGAGGTTTCAGTTCAGATTTTGGATAGGCAAGTGAAGAGATTGAGGAACAAGGAGGTGGCATCTGTTAAGGTCCTTTGGCGAAAACAACAAGTCGAAAGTGCTACATGGGAGCCCGAAGCATACATGCAAAAAGTGGTATCCTTATCTTTTCCACTTAACTCAAGCCTAAGGTACTAGTCCTAAGTCCCTTATGTGATTTCAAGTCTTATATTTCAGCCCCTATGTCGTTCATATGCATTCATGTTTAAGTTGGCGGATTTTAATGATTTTACATATATGTTGAGATTTTGAAAATGGTGCTTTAAATGTAATGTTGCATTCTTGTTGGGGCTGATTTATTTATGATCACTCTGGTCTTGTAGTCTCCTTTACATTTAGGGACGAATGTTCCCAAGGGGGAGATGTTGAAACGACCCAAAAAATTTCTTTAAAATGTGCCTCGGAATGCCTAAAATTTTAAATTCCATATATCTCAAAATCTATGCACAATATCAAAAATTTGACTTCATATTCTTGTTCAAGGGGTCAAAATTAGGGGCAGAAGGGTCTAATCCTAACTTAAGAGCGAAAGATTACCAATTATGAATATTTAAATGTGCGATTTCCAGTGAGCATTCCGCGTCGCGGCATAAAAATGTGCCTATTTTTTTGACTTCGGTCCAAGAGTTTAAGTCTTCGGCCTAAGTGTTCCCAAATGGGTTTTTACCTATACTTAGCCATATTTCACCCTCATATCACCCTAAACATTCCCCAATACTCATTCAAACACTTAGCCATATTTTTCACTCCCAAATTCAAGTCTCAAAACACTCATCCAAAAGTAAGTATTTCTTTCAAGGTTCTTCTTCAAGCTTCAAATCTCCATCTCCAATCTACACCAAGTTCATCTCGAAGCTATGATATATGGGTTTCAACCATTGGGTCCTTTCGTCTATGCTAACCTAACCTCCTTTCTACTCAATTTGCGTGATATAAAGTAGATTTTATAATTGGGTTTACTAGTATGAACATGTCTATGAACTATGTTGAAGCTATGTAAAGTTGTGATTGTTTTGCTATTTTTTGATCTATAAATCATGGATCTAGTGTAAGATTTGATGAGGGGTTTTGATGTCTATTGCTTGAGAGTGTTGCAAGGTGGTTATTGATGGTTTCACAATGGATTTTCTTGCATGATTTCATGTCTGTATTTCATGGTTGTATACTAGCATTATACATTCTCTAAGTGTTTGATAAAATGTCCGGATGTGGTTGCTTAAGGAATAGAAGGTCCAAAGCATGAGATATGATATTATTGATGTTATGATGATTAAAGGAGCTTAAATATATGATATAATCTATATAAGGTGTTGTATTATACCATGGCCGATCCGGGGAGACTCATAGCTCGAATAACCTATTAGGGGGTTTGTACCTTGATAACTGAGGTGGGGGGTTCGTACTCATCAACCAGGTGAGGGGTTTGTACTTCACCACTAGGGTGATAAGGTGAATTTTTCATCAACAATGTGAGGGGTTTGTACCACACCACCAGGGTGATGGGGTGAGACCATCATCAACCAACCAAAGGGTTTGTACTTTGGAAATCTATCTTTATCTCTTCTACACATATGATATCCTATATGAGTATGAGTTACTTAAGCATGTGTTACTTGAGCATTGGTCATTCATGCCATATTGTTATATGATGTCTATTGTCAATTGTTATGAATTTTACTATAATGCCTATCTCTTGTTGCATTGCATCCTACATACTTAGTACATTCAAACGTACTAATGCATACTCTTGCCTACATGGTATCACCATGTAGGAACCGGAGGAAGAACCAATTGAGAAATGCTACCATACTTAGTACATTCAAACGTACTAATGCATACTCTTGCCTACATGGTATCACCATGTAGGAATTGATGCCCAAGTTGATCATCCTCCTCCTATACATAGTTAGTTCATACTACTGAAGTTAGTTGATAAGTTCTCAACTTCGGAGACATTAGTCTATATTTCTCTTATTATGTATTGAGACATTCTTCTTTGTTTTCTATTTTGACTATGAGGTGAGTCCAGTTACTTTGTCTTGGCCCCCACTATCTAAGTATAAGAGGTGCTCATCCACCTTAGACCCGTGGAACTCTGGTGGGTAGGTGAGTCCAGTTACTTTGTCTTGGCCCCCACTATCTAAGTATAAGAGGTGTTTGTTGAACATGCTATGTATCTATTATATGAGGTTTGACTCGTTGTCTTGGTTATGATGTTATGCAAGCTTTCCCCGTAGCCCCTTTTCCCCTATTCTTACTCTTTATGTCTTTTACATGTTTCCGCGATAAGTTAAGAGGCTTATTTGGGGTCCCTTCGAGTTCCCCATTCGCCGTGTCACATTTTGGTCCTAGGCTTGGGTCATGATAATCAGATCCATGAAGATGGCCGGTGCATTAGTCAACCCAAAGGACATCATCACAAACTCATAGTGCCCATACCTAGTACGGAAGGTTGTCTTAGGAATGTCATACTCCAACACCTTCACTTGGTGATACCTGGACCAAAGATCAATCTTAGAGAAGTGACTAGCCCCTTGTAGTTGGTCAAAAAGATCATCGATCCTTTGTACAAGGTACTTATTCATTATGTTGCCGCTATTAAGTTGCCGGTAGTCAATGGATATTCTAAGAGTACTATTCTTCTTCTTCACAAACAACACTGGTGCACTCCAAGGTAATTCACTAAGCCTTATGAAACCCTTCTCCAACAAATCCCTCAACTGCTCCTTCAACTTCTTTAAATCTATCGAAGCCATACAGTAAGAGGGAATAGAAATAGGTTGAGTATCGGGAAGGAGGTCTATACCAAAGTCTATTTCCCTCTTGGGAGGAACATCGGGAAGCTCATCTAGAAAGACATCAAGGAACTCATCAACCATCATAACTGACTCTATAAGAAGGACTTTGGACTTAACATCCCTAACCCTCATAAGATGATAGAGACACCGCTTAGAAATCAACTTTTGGGCTTTCATGCAAAAAGTAAACCTACCCTTGACCACCACATCATGATTCTTCCACTCAAGGACAGGTTCATTAGGGAATTGGAATTTGACCCTATGGGTTCTACAATCAATAGAGGCATAATATGCATGAAACCAATCCATCCAAAGAATGACATCAAAATCCATCATATCTAACTCAACAAAGTCACAAGGTAATATTTTATGCAAGATAAATATGGGACAATTTCAATAGTCTCTTCTAGCAACAACAAATGCACCAACGAGAGTAGACCCTTCATATGGCTCACACAATAATTCAAGTTAAACATGATGCTTTTTGGCAGCAGAAGAAGTAATAAAAAAAAAGAGTGGCACCTGGGTCTATCAATGCATACACATCAAAATCAAAGCCTTTTAACATACTGATGACGACATCGGGCACCTCATCTATCACTTCTCTCCCTTGAAGAGCATAGAACCAATTTTACCTTAGAGTACCCCCTTTTTGGCCTCCTCTTCCCTTAGTATATGCATTTGGACCTTGGCCTTGTGGACAACCATCTCTACCCTTATTGTGATTATGAGGACAATCAATCATCATGTGACCCACTTCTCCACAATTATAGCAAGTGTTTCTCAAACATGGGCCACCACAGACCTACCATATCCTGGGCACATTAGGTTAAGCACCACACCACCACAAACTCGGACCCTTGGGTTTTAATTATCAAACCTTCTATTAGGGGCACTGGAAGATCCTTGGCCTTTATGAAACTGGCCACCCTTGGGACTTTATAATCTACCTTCAAAATGGGCCCTCTAAGCCTCACTACTTCTTCTCTCTCTCAACTTTTCCCCCTATAGTTGTTCGGCATATGTCATGAGGTAGGAGAAATCCATATTACTTATCAACATGGCGGCACAACAGTCCTCATTGACCAAGTCAGACACACCCATCACAAATTTGTTCATCTTATACCTAGGCCCGACCACCAATTGTGGAGCATATTTGGAGAGATAATTGGACTTGAGGGCATACTCCCTAACACTAGTAGACCCTTGCTTTAGATTCATAAATTCCATCATTTTGGCCTCACTTAACTCACGAAGGAAGAACCAATTGAGAAATGCTACCTTGAACTCCTCCAAAAGGATAGCATCACTATTCTGCTTCTCCAATTTCCATTGAGTAAACCATATTTGGGATACCCCTTTGAGTTGGTATGCCTCTAATTCTGCTTTCTCTTCCAATCTAACACCCATAATAGAAAACACTTTATACACTACATCAATAAATTCTTGAGGATCCTCATCCACCTTAGACCCGTGGAACTCTGGTGGGTTCATTCTTGTAAAGTCCCTCACCCTAGATGCCGAGTAGGAGCATGATACACTTGGGCCCGATGGTTGATCTGATTAGTCATGACATGGGCTAGCATGGTAATAGCATCCAAGAACACTTTATGGTGCACTTCGTCATCTTGAGGAGCAGGAGGTGCCAATTGCTCCTTGGAAGTGTGGGTTCTTTTTCCTCTCAGAATAGGCATGACCTTAAATAACAAAGAACATTCATTAGGGGAAAGACTTACCTTAACTTCTTTAGCATGACATAGATCAAGAAGAAGAGAACCATTTCCTAAAATGCCTTATAGCTTCTTGCTCATAGTTATGGTGCACTTCACCATGAACAAGACTCTAATAGATGTGGTGTGTTGGATTTCAAGGACCATTAATAGCCTAGTGCTCTGATACTAAGTTTTTCATGACCCATACATAGGGCCTAGATATGATACGATGAATGGGAACTCGAAGGGACCCCAAACATGCCTCCTAGCATATCAATCACACATCCTCGGCCGTGAAATTAAAATAACATAAACAAGTGATTTAAATAAAGATAAGGGACTAAGTGAAGTCTTTGATAACCATAGACAATTATGGGTCAGGATCATAGCATAATTACATCACTTGTCTAATAACACCTCTAAACACAGATTTGAGCAGGGGCCAAGACGCTTTCTGGACTCACCCTCATAGTATCAAGAGTTTAACATAAAGAATAAATAAGGCAAGAGTGGCATAGCTAGTGTCCCCAAACTTGAGGACTCACCAAAGCTTATCTTCAAAATGTTAAATCTAGCCACGTTCAGGATGATCGTGAGGAGCTTCAATTCCTACATGGTAACATCATGTATGCATAGAATATGCATTAGCATATAGGATGCAATACAATAAGAGATAGGAAAAGCAAAGTATTAATATAATAATAACATGAGATGTATGATCAATGCTTGAAGTAAAACATACTTGTATAGAACATATTATATCTATAGGAAGAGATCATAGCATCATAGACCAAGCAAACTAGTACTTGGAATACAAGGCATGCCACCCCCTTGGAAGGTGATTCAGGTATCTACCCTTCAACATGGTAGTACGGGCCTACCACCTCCCGACAAGGTGATTGAGGTATCTATCCCTCAACATGGTAGTATTGGCATACCACTCCCCGACAAGGCGATAGAGATATCTACCCGTCAACATGGTAGTACGAGCTTACGAACCCTCAACAAAGCAATTGAGATATCTACCCCTCAACATTGTAGTACCGACTTACCACCCTCGACAAGGTGATTGAGGCTTGATACACCCTCAACAAGGTGTGGTCAACTTGAAATAGGATAGATACTTTCCATGAATTCAACACACACCTACATTCCTTTCAACACTATAAAGTTACTTGACTCATAAGTCATACAATAGATCATCAACAACTCAAAAATATTTAACTAATCATTTTATCAAACACTTGGCGGGTGTGTAATGCTAGTTCAAAATCATGGAATTCAAGACTGAAATCATGTGAGAAAACTCAAGGTAAATAAATACACCAACACATTGTAAAACCCTCATGCAAGATAGCTTAAAACCCCTAATCAAATCTCATAATAAATCATACATAAACAATCAACAATTTATGAAACCTCAACCTAGTTTATAATCAAGTTTTATAACAAGAGAAACACATAGATAATCTAATTTCAAAACATGCAATTTACATAAAAATGAAGGTTGGGCACCATGGGTGAAAGGACCCAATGGTTGAAACCCACATACCTCAACTTTGGGGATTTCCTTGATGAATATTTGATTGAGAACTAGAAGCTTGAATGAAATGCTTAAGATTCAAAAATTAGTTTGGGACACTTGAATTTGGATGAAATATTTGGCTAAGTATTAGGGAAGGTTTTGAGAGTGTCTTAAGTGACATAGAGTTTAAAAATTACTAAGTATTTGTGTTTTTAAGCATAGGAGGGCATAGGCCTACGACACCAAAGCCATAGGCCAAAATAATAAAAAAAACTAGGGATAAAATAACACTTATCCGCCCCCTAGTGTGTCAAGGCCAGGGCGCGAATCGACACTGGATAAGCATTTTTTTGGAAAACTAATTTTTGCTATAGTTTATCTAAAATTAGGGTTATACCCATTTCCAACTCAATTTGTCCCTCTCCCCCTTATCATGAATATGAAGTTAGATTTTTGATATCATGCACAAATTTTGAGATATAAGAAAATTACGATTATAGGCATTTATGAGGCACATTTTTGGGCACTTTTTGGGTTGTTTCAACCCGGGACATATCTTGTCCCCATCTTATTCAATGATATGGAGACATTGTTAGACATTATGTAAACTCCATGTACAGGCTTTTATATGTTATTTTATTTTCTATGGAGTTTATGATTATGATTTTCTATTGATGTTAATGATATGTTGATATATTTATGGTGAGATGTGGAAATATTTTAAAGCCTAAGTCCCTTCTATCCCCACAGCGTGAGTTATTCTCACCCGTTCATTAGTTTTTATGTGCTATGTGCTACATCAATCATACAAATCCTTATCCCTTTAACATGCCTATAGCGTGAGTCACACTTTCCTATCCCTTAGAACTATGTGTTTATTGTCCAATTATGTGCTTCCAAATAGATGATGTGTATATGGATGCTATGAGGCTTGATCGGGGACTCTTGGGTTCCCATTTGTCATTTAACTCCTAGGGCGTAGGCTTGGGTTGGGACACTCAGGCAATTCCTTAGAATAAACAACAGGGCATGCAGTACCCTGGACTAAACAAAGAGGGTGATAAACTTAGGTGATACCCTGGATTAAACAACAGGGCATGCAGTACCCGGGCTAGACATCGAGGTGTCATAAACTCAAGCAATACCCTTGATAATAGGGCATGCAATACCTCAGGGTAGACATCGGAGCGTGATGAACTTAGGTGATACCCTGGATAACAGAGCATGTAGTATCCAATTTGGATATTAAGGCATGATGAACTCAAGTGATACCCTAGATAACAGGGCGTGTAGTACCCTAGGCTAGACATCGAGTCATGATAAACTGAGCCATACCCTAGACTAGACAACAAATATATGTAATGTGGAATCCAAATGGTAACCCAAGCCTTAACCATACATATACATATCTTTCTTAGGAGTTCAACAACGAACAGGCTTCTAATAATGTATATTTCAGCTCAATCTAGAGGTGAGGAAAGGCTAGATTGGGTGAATTTATGTGCTTTGAATCAACCCACACAAGCTTTACCTCTCCTGATTGTCTTCAACCACTTCTCAGCTATCAAAATATAAACCACAACATAACTACAGTTGCTTTAGCTATAATATCTTCAGAAATGGGAAAGAGATGTAAACCACGACTAAAACAATGAAAAATAGGGCCCATACCAAAATACCAAACCAACTCCTATAAAATCACTATGACCTTACCTTGATTCTATAGCTAAAAATAAAGCTCAAAATGAGGCTCGAAATAATACGAAATAGCCCAAAAATGGACTAACATTTCTTATCAAATTATACATTCTATTCAATAGCTTTCTCTTTAAATTACTCAAAAATAAAGTCAAATTAACAAAACCCGAATATATCACATCGTAGGTCTCAAAATGTAGTACAATTTAGACTAAAATTTTACTTAATTCGATAATAAATGGCCGAGATATTGCATTTCAAATTTTTCCATGAAATCACAATATATGCAGCAGCTAAAATATCATTTTCGCACAAAATGAAGCTCAATCAATCAATTCCGGCATTACCACAACATGCATGTCGCAAAAACACACAAAATAGACCTAAATTTTTAACCAAATCGGACTTAAAATAGATAAGAAATCACATGTAAAAATTTTGAAACTCACAACCACTAACTGTTTCAATTCAACCAAAGTATGCTACATGTCTTATTTTTCTTTAACTTTCTCCATTAAGGATGATTTCACCCCATTTGGCACCAACACACCACCATTGCTCAAGTTATTCAACCTCACACCCAAATAAGGCAAGTGATGTAATTCTTTTACTAACTCTTTATTTCCATTCTTGACATGTGCCATGCTACCCAAAGACACTCTACTAAATGCATCGGTGATGTCGCCCAATCTATACCTCCTTTTTCGAGGCTAAAGCGGTCATTGTTAAGATATATAATCTAACCAAGGTTAGGGTCAAACCCACGAGGTATATGGTATACTTAGAAGAATTTAAAGCAATTCGGGTTGATTAATAAACTTATCTCCTCGGGGGGAGGGGTTATGACAACTATAAAAAGTAATCCTAAACTAAGACAAGTGAGAAATTAGTATGAAGAAAAACTAAGGTATTATGTTCCTCATGATTTTCTAACTCAGTATTACCAGATAATTAAATTCTTTTCCAGTGTGTAGTATGCAGAATGGAAAGTTAAATTCACCAAACTCTTTAACCCAGGTGAGAGGCATTTCACTATGTGATTTGTTCCATCCCCATATGTGACATTACTAACCCTTACCTATTGTTCCAATACACGCTACCCTTTGCTCAGTTCAGTTGATTAGACGAGAAACATCAATAGAATCCTATTTATTAAGCTCTTTTCCTATTCATTACTACCTTAATCCAGTCAATAACACTACGTGAGTTCTAAAGTTGGTCATCATTGGAAAGCATTCAATATGAAAAGAATTAATTAAGACATACATGCACATTGTTCAAGAATTATGAATTATTTAATTTTACCTTATTAGTTCTTCGTGGTTATCACAACCCTGGTTGTGGATTTAGCTACTCATGATTAGTGTAAATGCAAGAATTATGAATTTGAATAACATAACACAGCACTATAACAAAAGAATTAAGCATAAGAAATCCAAATTCTCAATGAGAATCATGCAAGACTTATGAATTTGAATACTATAACTGAGCACTTACAGAAAAGAATTTAGCACAACAAATTCAAACTCTTCAATGAGAATCACAAGATTGAAATTGAAAGATGAAATAAAGTTTTACAAGTGTTTCTCAAGCTCTATCACATTCCTCTACTTGTTATCTACAGTTTTGGCTAAAACAAAAGCTTAAAAAACATATTTATAGTGTTTAAAATACAAAACCAAAATGAAATAGGATAACTGTGTGATGTCGTCCAATCTACACCTTTATTTTAAGGCTAAAGCGATTGTTATCAGGAAATAAAACCTAACCATGGTTAGGGTCGATCCTAAGGGAATATGATAGACTTAGAAGAATTCAATGCTCCAATTTGAGTTATTAACCAACTTATCTCCTCAAAGGGGGATGGGGTTTGTAATAATAAGTAAACAATAACCTAACTAACATAAAAGTTTAACCCATATGGAAAGAAACTAGGGTACTGTGTTCCACATAGTTCCCTAACTTAGTATCACTAGATAACCTAATTCTTTTCTAGTGTGTAGCATGCAGGACGGTAAGTTATAGTTCACCAAACCCTTTGGCCTAGGTGAGAGACGAATTTCACTACATGACTTGGTCCATCTCTGAAGTGTGACATTACTAACTATTACTTATTGTCCCAGTTCAACCACCCTTGGCCTAGTTCAGTTGATTAACGTGAACACATCAATCAAATCCTGTTAATTAGTCTCATTTCCTATTTATTACTACCTTGGTCCTATCAGTAACACTAGGTAGGTTCTAATATTGGCCACAAATAGAAAACATATAAAATAAAGAGAATTAATTAATATATGCATGCACACTTTTCAAGAATTATGAATAATTAAATTTTACCTTTGTAGTTCTTCATGGTTCCCTTAACCCTAGTTGTGGATTTATCTACTCATGATTTGCGTAAATGCACGACTGTAAGTTTTAATAATATAATAGAGAACTTTGTGGATTTAGCTAGGTTTTACTTTGTTAGTTCTTCATGGTTCCCACAACCCTAGTTGTAGATTTAGCTACTCATGATTTGTGTAGATGCAAGACATGAATTTGAACAATATAATAGAGCACCTACACAATTGAATCAAGCACAAGTAAATCCAAGGTTCAATGAGAATCACAAGATTGTAATTAGAATATCAAATCAAAGTGTACAAGTGTTTCTCAAAACTCTCCAATATTTTTCTACTAACTCTTAGAACTTTCCAAGGAAAATAACCTAAAAACCTATTTATAATGTTTAAAAAGAGATGTCCTAAATAAAATAGGATAAATGGGTTGGCACCTCTCACGAGATGGTTTACGAGCAGTATATAATTTTTTATGACCCATATTTGGGCTTTTGTACTTTATTGCTGCAAATTTAGACTTGTCTTCTAAGACACCCTCTATGGCCTGTAAAAGGTTCTTCGGCCCATAGGGGGTTTCGTCTGATGAAATTTCAGGAAGTCCTTCTTCTCTAATCCTTAGGGAATGAGACTTGATCTACGACTTATAAAATGATTCATGACCCGTCTGCATGTTGGTAGAACAAACTTCAAAAATCTACCCCTCATTGGAATTCTGTACGTGTAACATCTCTCACACACCTTGAAAAAATGATCGAGAGTGTATTTCTTGAATATCTCAAAATGTATGCATTATTTCTCAAATCTAACTTCATATTCTTTTTCAACGGGAAAATTATTTAGGAAAGGGGTGGTCTTCATTTATTAGATAACTCGTAGCGAAAAATAGTTTTTCGATGCGGATTTATTGCACACTAATGTAAAAATAGGCTAAAACTATTCCTGGGCCAAAATTGGAGAAAAATTGAACTTCGTACAAAAATGTACAGCTAAAATTTCACTATGGTGTCTCTTGCGGCTTGTATATGCAGCTAAAGGCTTAGATTGAGTGGATTTACCGAATGTGTGCTTTGGTTTAGTCATGCTTGCAAGCAAGTTCAAATAGTGTGTGAGCATTAATCATGAAACAATTAGGTACAAACTTTAGCTGAAGAGAATCATTTCGGTTGAAAAGGTCTGTTTTGACACTAAATCATGTTTGGTATCCACCAAACATATTCAGCAGATAAATAGACTATCATCTTTTTGCATAATTTTCAAATATTTAGTTAGTGATACTTTGTATAATGGATAGATGGAAAATTCTGTCCCTAAAAGGTACGGAGTTCAATCATAAAAGATTAGTCAAACAAGGTGGTGTGTATGATATATAGGCGTATCACCAAGTTTACTTCGGCGGAAAAAAATGACATTGTCTGATGTTGGCTGGCATGACTAACATCCATTCATTCAAAATTCACTCAGCTTTGCACGAAAAATGGATGAGAATCACACACTAACCTACTATTAATCATCAACTCATTAATTAATTGCTACATTAACTCTATCAGGACGACTATAAGCTTATTCAAGTGATGATTCACCCTTAAAAATGATGTCACCCAGTCTATCATAAAGCAAGTTCACCTTGCTGAAAAGAGTTCAGTGGTTACTTAGTCTTCACCCATAGCCCAAAAGCATAAGCAACATAATGAACACGTATATTGATTCAACGCATTCTCATGATCATAGTACTATCTCAACTTAAGTCTTACCATCTAGGAATAAAAGACAAAATTAAGGCACTAAACCATTATAAACTTTTGGGCAACATATTTATTCAATGTAGTGCTACCCCATAGCAACATGCACCAACAATTTCATGATTGTCAAATAAATCAAGAACCAAAATAAACTAAACACATACGAGGGATAGGGTTCTAGAATCACTAAAACACATCACCCAGATGATTATCAGTATGATTCAACCATAAACTAAGATTAACAAGCTCAAAAGACCTTGATAAAGCCTTCATTATTTCAAGATATTCATTCCATAGAGAAACTAAAGCTAAGGGCCAAGAACATACCTTTTTTATCACATAGGAATTAATGAGAACTCTCTAATAGATTTTGTCAATGAATTTCATCACACCAAGAGAAAAATTTCAAAGAAAAGGCTAAAAAGAGTGTTAGCTTGTAAAGCAAGTTAAAAGGAGGGAATATAACAGGTGAAAAACCCAAGGCATTTGAAAAGCCTTTAATATGTCAGTCAAGCGTACAAAATTGTGATGCTGAATTACCCTAGCAAACACTTTCGACAGTATGCTAATAATATTCATAACCACCTTTTTTACAAACTCAAACCTTAACTCCGGTCATAAAAAGCAGAAAGATTGACCATCAAATTATTCGATGACACGTTGACTTAGAACTTAGACCTCCTAATCAGATAGCACCTTCAAAGTCATCAATTAACTTAAAAGGAGCAAAATTGGTGATCGTCGTCTTCACTTAGTGATTCACTAATCGAATTTGACATGTCGCCCTTCCAGCTTTCATCACATTTTCTCCTTTTTTTCATACCTGTAAAAATCAACACCCATTATTCAAAATGAAATGATTAACTTCTCAACTTAGGTTGCTTCCAAAGCAACGCCTTAGTTATCATCGTCGCACAACATGGTTCCTCTTATCTATAAGTCACTCATGATCGATCGATTACTAAAACAAGGCGGAGGACTTTTCCTGGCATGAGAGTTCGACAAATATTGAATACCACCTCTTCATCAAAACCCTAGCAACAGAATAAACATATATACATAGGTGCAGGCCGACTAGGTCACCGCTGCAGTATAACCGCCCAACAAACATAACAGTTATACATAGTATCCAGACTGACAGCCAGTCTCATTAATTTAGCGCATATACATACTATACATACTTTCTAACTTGACCCATACTCGCAGGATATCCACAGACCTCTAACACGAATAAACTAACTCTTATGACAAGACAGGGCCCCTGTCGTATCCTCAAATGAATATAATACAAAGTAATAAGTTGCCTATGTACCAATGGTGGCTCCGGAGCAAAGGAGCTCTTGAAACTGCTAACAGGAGTCCTAGGCTGGTGGCCCATTACTCTGATCGTTGGTACCTGCGGGCATGAAATGCAGCCCCCGAAGAAAGGGGGTCAGTACGAAAGATATACCGAATATGCAAAGCAACATGTACCGAGTATATATTTATCAGGACAAATATAAAAGCAGAACACAGTGGTGACTTGTCTACGCAAAATATCAACAACCTTATGGTAAGCACATATTCAAAATAATGACATATTTACTTTTGAAAACTGCAAATCAAGATAATAACTCACCACGGGGGTATGGAAGCCAAACGCAACAACTAATGTAGAACACATGAAATGTCGTAGCATAGGTGGCTAGGGAATAGTCACAACAAGAATATCTAAATAAGAAAAATCAATATCTGAATGACAAAGACCAACGTTAGATTATTCGGACAACCATAGCAAGTCCACAATACACTATCGCAATTTCGAAAGCTACGGAAAACAACTTTCATTAGTTCATAGTAGGGGTTTCCACCAGAACACAAGATTTCTTTTCTAGACCTCTATATATTTACAAATTAAATATCAAGAGTAGTACCTTTGTTGCGCAATTTAACACACCAAGGCAAAATGTACAATAATCGATTCCATACTTACAATCTCAAAATACTTAATTATCAGAACGAATGGTGTATAGTAAATAAGTTCAAGTATAGGGCAAATGTATATCGTGAGAAAGTTGGACCGCTCGGATTATCAAGTCGTGCCCGCCGAACATGTTTCCTGGACCGCTCGAATTATCGAGTCGCGCCCACCAAGAATGTATTTTGGACCACTCGGATTATCAAGTCGTGCCCGCCGAACATGTTTCCTGGACCGCTCGAATTATCGAGTCGCGCCCACCAAGAATGTATTTTGGACCACTCGGATTATCAAGTCGCGCCCACTGAGAGTATGAACTGCATCGCTCGGATTATCGAGTTGCGCCTAGCATAATATTGACACTGGGATAGGTGAGCCGAGGCGAATTATTGCCCAGTGCTCACGTATTATAGTCCATCATATTAAACAGATTAATCATAGCACAATGCCAAACATAATGTGATGCCACACATAACATGATACCAACATAACATACCGCTCCAACATAATTTATTGCCAAACATATCATGATGCCAAACATGACATAATATTGAATATACCATAATGCCAAACATGCCATAATGCTTACATTTCAACTCTGTCCAGATTGTCAACAATTTGTAAACTAAAGTTTCTATGATGAATTGGCAGGTATTCATGTGACTTAAATTCCTTA
>DF361450.1:27390-46704 GCA_000787875.1 Solanum virginianum | reverse complement strand
CGGGCACCTCATCCCCTCTTTGCCTCCCTTGAAGAGCATAGAATCGATTATGTCTTGGAGCACCCCCTTGTTGGCCTGCTTGAGCCCCTTGATCAACATGACCACCTTGACCTTGAGGATGACCATCCTTTTCGTTGTTTCAAATATAAGGGCAATCAATAAGCTTATGGCCTACTCTCCCACACCCATAACATACATTTGAATCCTTTAAGCATTTACCATGATGATACTTTTCATATTTTAGGAATTTTGGAAAGCTCACCCCACCATTGCCACCTTGGAACCTTGGGTTAATAATCCCATCGTTAGTAAATCTCTTGTTTGGAGCACAAGAGGACCCTTGGCCTTGAAATTTGTGACCTTGTTGAAAATGATCACCCTTAGCACTTTGAAAACCACCCTCATACCAAGCCCTCTTAGACTACCTACTTCTCCTCTTCCTAAACTTCTCTCCCTCTAGTTGTTCGGCATATGTCATGAGCTGGGATAAGTCCATATCACCCACTAGCATAGCAGTATGACACTCATCATTCACTTAGTCAGACACTCCCAACCCAAACTTGTTTATCCTTGATCTAGGGTTGGCCACCAAATGTACAGCATACTTGGACAGCTTGTTGAACTTGAGGGCATACTCCCTCACACTCATGGAACCTTGATTGAGCTTTATAAATTCCATCATTTTGGTCTCTCTCAACTTAATAGGAAAGAACCGATTGAGGAAGGCAGCCTTCAACTTCTCCTAAGGAATAGCATCGTGATTTCCCCTCTCTATTTTCCATTGCACAAACCAAATTTGAGCTACACCTTTTAGTTGGTAGGCTACTAGTTCCACTTTTTCCTCTGAATTCACCCCCATAATGTCTAACACCTTATACACCTCATCAATGAACTCTTGGGGGTCTTCCTCCGCCTTGGACCCATGGAACTCCGGATGGTTAATCCTAGTGAAGTCCCTCACTCTTGAGGTCGTAGTATGAACTTGAGGAGCTTGGCCCCCTTGATTCAATTAGTTGGTCATGGCATGGGCTAACATAGTAATGGCATTCTGGAACTCAACTTCGGTATCCCCTCCATCTTGAGGAGCTTGAGGAGCGGGGTAAGCCGATTGCCCGTGCACCCTCCTTGGTCTTCCTCTATATAGTAGCATGATCTAGAAGACCAAAGAGCATTCGTTAGTGGAAAAAGCCTTATCTTACACCTCAAGCATGATATAGACCATGAAAAAGTGAATCATTTCCTAAAACACCTCATAGCCTCCCATTCATAGTTGTAGGGCGCTTCATAATAAGACTATAATCGACGCGGTGTATTAGATTTCTGAGGACCATTAACAATATAGTTCTTCAATACCAAGTTTGTCATGACTCAAGCCTAGGGCCTAGATGTGACATGGCGAATGACAAGTCCGAAGACAACCCAAACAAGCCTTTTGATCGTACCATGCACACATCCTTGGTTGCAGAAGAAAATGAGCAATAACAAGAGTCAAGTAAAAAAGGAAATTGGAACTAAGGAAATATTCTTCATAAACACAGAAATCATAAGATAAGTCAAGATCGAAAGTACATACAAACTTAACATCTAACAACACCTCTACTTTAGATTTGGAGTAGGGCCAAGACACGCCCCATGCTCACCCTCAATAATAAGTATTCAACATGGAGAAAGAGTCTTAATATAGGATAAAATAGGTAGATATTGTCCTTGAAATTGGGGACTCATCAAAGCTTGCTTCAAAGGACCAAACTAGCCAGGTAGAAGAGGAGGATGATCTTATGGAGCTCTGATCCCTACATAGTCATATCATGTAGGCATAAAGTATATGTTAGTACGTTTGAATATACTGATTATGCGGGATGCAATGCAACTAGAATCGTAAGCCATAATAACAAGATGCTTAATCATAATCATTGAACATAAGATCTATATGCCATGCGTAAGATGGAACATGTTTGATAATAATCATACTTGCATAACTTGTTTAACACAATAAAGTGACATGATTAGATTATTCAAATACCTTATACTATAGGATGAGGGATGTAGCATAGGTCATAACCCCTTCTATTAGGTAATGGGTAGTACATGAAGGTAGAGAAATAGCATAGGTCATAACTCCTACATGTAAGCATGAGATAATGGATGGTACATGAGGGTGGAGATATAGCATAGGTCATAATCCATACATGTATGTCATGCCCCAAGTCTCGTTAAGGCAGACTGGTACACATTGCAATAAGTTTCGGGAGAACCAACCTGTATCCATATACTTTCTATACATATTATAAGGGATTCCTACATTCAACATGCCTTTAAGAAAGTAAACAGTAATAACAAGCCAAAAGGGAATACATATGGCTGGGCCGTTGGGGGCACATTGTCTAAAGTGAGAGACATGACCACACTTTAATTTATATAGTCTATAAAGCCTCTAGATAAGGAAAAGTATCTGATAAGCATCAGGACAGACCCTACCTTGACTAACTATATAATACAAAAACATAAGCTCTAGACACACAAAGCTCCGAAGTAACCTGGAGCTTGGTAACAACAGCTAGATATCCTGTACTCCTACTGGAGAGATCTACTACCACTTGTACCTGCAGCATGAAATGCAACTCCCCTATAAGGGACATCCGTACGAGTTAATATATTGAATATGTATAGCAGGAAATACTGTATATAAAGTAACAATTCAAATGAAACCATACACTGGTGTAGGATAAGGGACCACCCTTAGTCATACTGTGGGATCATGTACTTTACCTTTACTGTATAATCTACGCACAACATGTAATACAAATGACCAGCTGATCAGTGGTAAATCTATATTGGGATCGGCCTTGACTAGGCTTTTCCTTTCACCCCTTGGACTACCCCCCGTGATAGGATCGACTCTGGCTAGGTGATTCTTCTACCCCTCAGGTTATCACCCATCAATAAGCTATATACTTTATCTTTCAATTACCTTTGAGATGATTCTTTTGGTGGTCATAATATTGGAGTTGTAGGACAATAGATGTAGACATGACTTTATTCAATAAGCTATATACTTTATCTTTCAATTACCTTTGAGATGATTCTTTTGGTGGTCATAATATTGGAGTTGTAGGACAATAGATGTAGCATGTGAAATCTAAATAATCATACAAGAAAATACAACAATGAAAAGACTATATTACACAAATAATGAAATGCATATGAGATGAAACAACTCGTGAACTTTATTTAGCAACAAGAACCCATGTAACTTAGTATCCACGTATGTATGTAGATTTGGAGATGACTATGTATGGGAGCATATGAACATGTGAAAGAGTAGAGACATGGTTAATAGCTGTATCAGAGTTGGTAAGTGCCTTTATAACCTAATCGTATTTTCTAATACACATTCTCATATACATATCATGTGAAGCCTGTTATAGTGCCATAACAGTCTTACAACAACTCACAAAGTACAACATATAACAATTCTACACAACATACAAATGGGCGACATAATGTTACATCCCTTCGCTACATCTTGACGTCGGCAACTCCAAACCTGTTTCAACTTTACCTAAACTGTCCTCAACACATCTATACATAAAAATAGCCTTAAAACAGTCTAAACCCACATACCTCAAACTTGGGTTTGCGTTGAGATGAGCTTAAGAGAACTTGGAGCTTGAAGAGACTCCTTGATTTCCAAAGTTAGGCTTGAAATCCTCAAATTTGAATGAGATATTTGGCTAAGTCTTGGAGAAGGTTTTGAGAGGGTTTTGAGTGATATAGAGTTGAAAAATTGCTAAGTAAAGGTGTTTTCACGGATAAGTAGGCATGGGGCTATGACACCAATGCCTTTGGCTGAGATAGAATAAACTATGGAAAAACTTACACTGGTTCATGTTTGGTACGCAACATGGAACCAATGCAAATGCAAAAGTTGCACTGCTCCGCACCCCTGGCGCATCGCGACCAGGGCGCAAACTGACACTAGATAAGAAAAAATTAGCAAAAATTATTTTTCACTATGGATCCTCCAAAATCTAGGTTATTCTTATTCCCTACTAAATTTTGCCCCCTGGTCGAGAATATGAAGTCAAATTTTTAATATCATGTATGAATTTTGAGATATAAAAATTATGATTATGGGCATTTTTGAAGCATATTTTTTGGGCGTTTCAGTATGGTATGTAAAACAGCTAAAATAGAAACTCAAGATAAGGCACTATGCTAAAAGTAACTGACATGTGTCTGAAGTAATGAATGAAGCGCATGTTGAAACTAGATCATATGCTGAAACTCTGTATGTAGAAATAATTTTACTTTAGCTTGGGGAGTTTCTCTAACCGACAACCACCACTATGAGCATTGTGATGATACATCGTCTTGCCCACACTACCAGAGTCATCCCATACTTTGCCGCGATAAGGAATGAAAACTAGGGGAATAGATTCATCCCAAAACTGGGTCATCTCAGTGGCAATGAGGAGTTGTACTTTTGATGCAATCTAATCCTACATTGGCTATGTAGTTTATGAGTTCAAACTATTATTACTCTCACTCATATCGGTGCTTAACACTACTCCCAAAATCACTTTTATAATGGTCATACTTAAAAGAGTATTCTTGTTCAAAGTATTATTTTTCTTCTCTTTGGGATTTAGCCCAACTCTAGCTTTTCTGAACTCATCTCTTCTCTTTGATTGAATTTTTATCAACACAAGGTATCTTAAAACATGACTTTATTACTCAGCTAACTTGTAAGTATAGAAGCCTTTAGTACTCCTTAAACTTAACTCAAAACTGTGAATATAATAGTTTTTCATGAAATGTACATAGGGTTCTCATAATTCAACAATAATTGTAAATCTTATCTCAATAGCTTAACTTAGTACTAAAATCAGTAAGGGCCATGATTTTTGTCAAGGAAAAATGCATGAACAAGTATTTTGATAAGATCAACTGATAATAAAGAAAAAACTCATCTCAACTCATAATCTTAATCTTAGGTAGGGACTAGTAGTTAAGGATACTAAAAAAATAATAAAATAGCTTTTGGAAGGCCTTACATACCTTGGAAATTAGTTTTTTGTAAGAATTGATGATGATTCTTAAAAGCCCTAACTTTTGCCCTTTTGAACCTACGTTATGAGTTCTTGGAGGGTTTTGAAGTTGATGATATGAATAAGTACTTTCTAGGGGTTTAAATAGGTGAAAACTAACAAGTTTAGGCTTAAAAGATTGAGAAAGGATGAAAACACCTCTCTTTAAAGTAACTAGTCAGGTCGCCTAGGAAACCCTCTACGACCTGTAGGGAACCTTTCGTAAACTTTTGGGTAAATTTTGGAGTCTCTAGAATTCTCTATGAGCCCTATCCCATGACATGTAGAGGGTTCTACAACCTGCAAATGGGTATGCAAAGTCTGAGGCTAAAAATTAAAGTTTCAAGACTTTTTCCATGAGTTAGTACTACGAGTCATACTTCATTTTACGACCTGTAAAAGGGATTCGTATTGCAACTCTACACTGGTAGTCTTCAGTAAAACAGTCATAATGTTTGACTCTAAACTCTAAATGAGGTAAAATAAGTTGCATTAGAAAGATAATTCAAAGAGCTTTCCTTTGATATGTCATGGGACATCGAATTCTTTGTATTCTAAGAGTTATGATCATTTAAATTTGGCTCTTGCATAATTTAAGGCTAGAAACTCATTTTACAAGAAAGTTTTGAATCCAACTAAGTATTAGAGGTCTCTTTATGACCCTAATACACTCCCCACATATAAGAGTGAGGCTTGAAACATAAGTACCTATGAGGATAGAGTTATAAGGTATCACAATATCTCCCTCGTGGGATCATTCATACTTGAATGAAAGTGAAACTGGGGAAATATACGCATGCTTGCCACTCATGAACTAGTTTATCAACAAGAAGCTATCCTGATATCTTATTACTTATATTTATGGATGTATCTCAACTCAAAGATAGGAATAAGGAATATTACCTTCATGCTCTTCATTGGAAGGCACGGATAGGTGAGGATATTTATCTTTCATATCTGCCTCAACTTTCCATATAGCTTCCTCGATGAATTTTTTCCTCCACAATACTTTAACAAAAGCAAACTCCTTGGTCCTCAATTTACGAATTTACCAATCTAGTATCTAAACTGGGATCTCTTCATATGTCAAGCAGTCTTTGACTCTAATACTCTCTAAAGGTATAGCTAGTGTGGGGTCTCCCAAGCACTTTTTTTAAGCATATAAATGTGGAACACTGGATGAATAGCAACTAACTCTGGTGGCAATTCCAATTCATATGCCACATTACTAATCCTCCTAATAATCTGGTATAGGCCAATATATAATGAACTGAGCTTCCTTTTTTCTCGAATCTCATAACTCCCTTCATCAGTGAAATTTCAGGTACACCCAATCACCTATCTCAAATTCCAAATCCCTCCTTCTAACATCAGTATAAGACTTCTATCGGCTTTGGGCTATCTTTAGTCTTTCTTGAATAACTTTCACCTTCTCCATAGCCTAATGGACTAAATCAGGTTCTATCAATCCTATTTCACCAACTGCAAACCACCCAATGGGCGATCTACACCTCCTCCCGTAAAGGACCTCATATAGTGCCATTTGTATGCTAGCTTGGAAATTTTTATATAGGAAAATTCAATCAAGGGTAAGTGATCATCCCAGTTACCTTTAAACTCTATAACACATGCCCTCAACATATCCTCAAGAGTTTGTATTGTCCGCTCAGCTTGCCCATTTGTTTGGGGATGGAAGGCTATAGTAAGATTTACTTTCATACTAATCCCTTTCTGAAAGGACTTCCAAAATTATGCTTTAAACTGGGATCCTCTATCAGAAATAATGGATATGGGAACCCCATGTAATCTAACAATCTTCTTAATGTAAAGTTGAGCATAGTCCTCAGCTGTGTCAGTCCTCTTGACAGGTAGCAAGTGAGCTGATTTAGTCATTCTGTCTACTATGACCCATATTAAATCATACTGTCTACGAGATCAAGGTAGGCCTATTATGAAGTCTATGTTAATCATCTCCAACTTCCACTTTGGAATTTCGATATTCTACGCCATACCATATGGCCTTTGGTGCTCCACCTTAACTTGTTGATAGTTTGGGCACTTGGACACGAACTCTGCAATATCCTTCTTCATGCCACCCCACCAATAAACCTCTCGTAGATCTCCATATATTTTTATTGCACCTGGGTAAATAGAGTATCTAAGGCCATCAACACTTGGTACATATAACCTCCGTTGGTATCTCAGGACTCCATCTCCCCCTTTTGCAAATACTAATACCTTCTACTTCTGAACATCTTCTTTCAATTGAAGGAGGATAGGATCCCGGTCTTGCTTTTCTTTCACCTCCATCTCTAAGGATGACTCTGTCCTATTTTTGGCAATAGTATCACCTTCATCAGAATCTTCAATCTCTACTCCTAAGCATTTATGCACTTCCTTAGCTAATTGTTTCTTTCTATCCTCAATATGTGTAGCTATTCCTATGGTCAACCTACTAAGAGAATCAACAACTATATTATTTTTACCTAGGGGATAGAGGATGCTCATGTTATAATCCTTCAACAACTCCAACCATCTCCTCTTCTTCAAATTTAAATACGTTTGGCTACTTCAAGCTTTTATGATCTATAAGTACATTTACATGCACACCGTAAAGATAGTGTCTCCAGAGTTTTAGAGCAAACACCATAGTAGCAAGCTCAAGATCATGAGTTGGGTAGTTCTTCTCATGTGTCTTAAGATCTCTGGAGGCATATGCTATCACCTTACCTCTTTGTATCAATATACATCCTAAACCAACTCTGGAAGCATCATAGTATACCATAAAGTCATTAGCTCCCTCGGGTAGGGATAAGACCAGGGCTATAGTCAACCTAGTTTTCAACTCTTGGAAGCTCTTCTCACAAGCCTCAAACCATCAAACTTAGCCTTCTTCTGAGTTAGCTTAGCCAAGGGAGATGAGATAGAAGAAAACTCCTCTACAAAACACCTGTAGTAACTTGCCAAACCCAAGAATCTCCTTATCTCTATTGGAGTTGTGGGCCTTGGCTAATTCTTTAGTGACTTAATCTATTGGGAATTAACCTGAATGCCTTCGCCAAAAACAATATGACCCAAAAGGCCGGAGATGCTAACTAGAACTCACATTTGGAAAATTTGGCATAAAACTATTATCCTTAAGGGTCTAAAGGATAATTCTGAGATAGTTGCCATGTTCCTCCTTATTATGAGAGTAGATCAGGATGACATCTATGAACACAATGACAAACATATTTAGGTATGGCCTCAGCACCATATTCATAAGATCCATGAAAGTCATTGGTACATTTGTTAATCCAAATGACATGACCAAGAACTCATAATGACCATAATGGGTTCTGAAAGTAGTCTTAAGGACGTCACTCTCTCTAACTATAAGTTGATAATACCCAGATTTGAAGTTTATTTTGGAAAAATAAGTAGCATTCTAGAGCTGGTCAAACAGGTGATTAATTCTCGAAAGAGGATACTTATTCTTTATGGTGACCTTATTTAACTGATGACAATCTATGCACATTCTAAGAGAACCATCCTTTTTATGTATGAAGAGAATTGGAGCACCTCAAGGTGAGATGCTTGGTCTAATGAAACTCTTATCTATGAGGTTTTTCTACGTTGTTTTCAACTTTTTTTAACTCTGAAAGAGCATATGATATGGAGGAATAGATATAAGCTGAGTATCTGGTAGGGTATCTATCCCAAAGTCTATCTCCTTATCATGAGGGACTCCGGGTAGATCATCAAGAAAGACTTCTGAGAACTCATTCATGACTGGAACAGACTGGAGAGATGGTGTCTTGGCACTAAAAACTTTGACTTTGACTAGATGGTATATGCATACCTTTGAAAATTAACTTTCTGGCTTTGAGATATAAGACAAACTGACCCTTAGGAAAAACTAAGTTACCCCTACACTCTAAGACTGGCTCATTAGGAAACTAAAACTTGACCACTCTGGTTCTACAATTTATGGAGGCATAACAAGAATGAAGCCAGTCCATGCCTAGAATGATGTCAAAATCTACAATGTCTAACTCAACCAGGTTAGCTAAGATATCTTTATGATAAACTGACACTGGAAAACCTCTATAGATTCTTTGGGCTAGAATAGATTCTCCAGTAGGAGTAAAAACACTAAAAGGTTCGAGAAGACACTCTGGACTTATCCCAAACTTCATAGCTACATAGGGCATCACAAATGACAATATGGCACCTGGGTCTATAATGCATAAACATCATAAGTAAATACTTTGAGCTTACTGGTAACCATATCTGGTGAGTTCTCCTGCTCCTATCTGGTGGCAATGGCATATAGACAGTTTGTGCCACTGCCTACTCTTGATGTAGCACCCCTCTGAATTGGCTTACCTTGTGTTGCTAAAGAAACTGATTGAGATTTGTAATCCCTCATGTTCTACCTCCCCATAGGATAATCCTTCAAAAAGTGTCCCACTTGACCACATCTGAAACAACCATTTATGCCCACAAGGCACTCTCGTGGGTGAGACCTGCCATACTTACCACAAACTAGATAATGAGCTGATCCTTGAGCTATACTCACCTGTGACTAGCTACCTTGAAATCTGTAATTCTTTGATCCCTACTTATTTTTGACCCTCGGTGCAGGTGCATGAGCCGATGAAAGTGCTAGTCAAGATGTCCTAGGTTGAAAGGATGAACGATTGCCATTTTCATCCCCCCTCTTACCTGTCTCCTGGCATGATGTCTTAGCCCTTTTGTTTCTAAACTCCTCCCTATCCTGCATTTTCTCCTCCTCCACTTGTTGTACATACGTCCTTAGGCGAGCTATGCCCATATCCCCAATTAACATAGCATTTCTCCCCTATCTCTTAGTCATCCTAGAGAGCCCTGACACAAATAGATCTATCCTAATTCGCATGTCTACTACCATAGTCAGAGTATAATAGACAGGTGAGTGAATTTGAGGTTATACTCCTACACACTTATAGCTTCCTCCTTCAGATTCAGAAACTCCCTCACTTTAGCCTGCCTTAACTCTCTAGGAAAGTACTGTACCAGAATGGCCTTGTCGAACACTGCCCAACTTAAAGTTGGCGCCCTTCTCCTCCCTTTCACTGGTCAAAAAGTGTCTAGCCACTCCCTTGAGCAGGTAGGCAGCCAACTCGACCTACTCAGCATCACCCGTGTGCATAACTTGAAATACCTTCTGGAGCTCCTCAATGAAATTCTCTAGATCCTCTTTCATATTAGACCCTGTAAACTCTGGTGGGTTCATGCTCACAAATTCATGAACCCTAGAATATTCGAACCATCATTCCTGCCATCTCTCTATCAACCTACTAGTGTAGTGACTGTTTGTACCAAAGTTCGAATGGCCTGGCAGAGCTCAGCATTAGAGATATTTGTTTGCAGAGGCTGCTCAACAAGCATAGCTAGACCTCTAGGTCCCTCATGAATTAGCGGCTCAAGCTGGTTTGCATTCTGCATGGGTGGGCACCTTCTGCCCCTGGTTGGTCTGATGGCTCTCCGTAGAGGCATGATCTGAAAAACAAGGCATGAACGCATGAATTAGCATGGACTTAACATAGGTAACTTTAAAGCACAAGAGGGAATATCAATTGATAGTGACACTTCCTAATGTCTTATAGCCTCCCTATTATGGATGTGACATGCTTCAACCAATAATACAGGCTCTACTAGACATGGTTCCATAGACTCTCTAGTACACTTGAACTCTATACTCCGATACAAAGTTTGTCAGTCATCGAGTTCACACTATACGCGTGGCCGGCAGCCAGAACCATTTCTGGTCCCAAGCGAACAACTTGTCCTAGCTACTTTACTCAGCAAGAAGACTTGAAAGATAAGTGAAAGGCATAAATAATAATAATAATAATAATAATAATAATAATAATAATAATAATAATAATAATAAGCTAAAGATACTGCAATATATGAATATATTGAGTAGTAGAAATATCTCAACAACAACTAAAATTAAGATCTAAAACTTTTGACATACAGTCTATGAAACCTCTAACTGGCATAGCCTGAACAACTACTAAAAATAAATGCAAGAAAGAAAACATAAATGAAGACTCCAAAGCATCTGACCGGTAAGAGGCCTCACCAATAGCTGAATGTAAATGTTGGTTCTCAATGGAGCATCTATTGAGGGAATCTATTACCAATGACTGCATTATAAAATGATACAGGTCCAAAGGTCATCATTATATGGAATGTACGGTATGTAAAACAGCCAAAATAGGAACTCAAGATAAGGCACTACACTCAAAGTAACTAAAATATGTCTCAAAATAGGATAGCATAAATAATGAATAAAGTACATGCTGAAAGTAGAACATATGTTGAAACTATGTATGTAGAATTAGTTTACTTTAGCTTGGGGTGTTTCTCTAATTGACAACCACCACTATGAGTTTCGTGATGATACAGCATCTTTCCAACGCTGCCAGAGCCATCCCTTACTTTGTTGGGGTAAGGAATGAAAACTAGGAGAGTGGATCTATCCAAAAACTGGGCCATCTTAGTGGCAGTGAGGAGTTGTACTTTTGGTGCAATCCTATCCTATGCTGGCTACGTAGTTTATGAGTTCAAATTATTATTACTCTCACTTATATCGATGCTTAATACTACTCCTAAAATTACTTTTATAATGTTCATACTTAAAAGAGTATTCATGCTCAGAGTATTAGTTTTTTTTTCTTTAGGACTTAGCCCAACTGTAGCTTTTCTTAAACTTTTCTAAACTCATCTCTTCTCTTTGACTGAATTTGTATCAACACAAGATATCTTAAAACATGACTTTATTACTCAGCTAACTTGTAAGTGTACAAGCTTTAAGTACTCATTAAACTTAACTCAAAACTGTGAATATAATAGTTTTTCTTAAAATGTACATAGGGTTCTCATAATTCAACAATAATTGTAAATCTTGTCTCAATAGCTTATTGTAGTACTAAAATCAGTCAGGGCCATGATTATTATCAAGAAAAAATGCATAAACAAGTATTTTGATGAGATCAACTGATAATGGAGAAAAAACTCATCTCAACTCGTAAGCTTGATCTTGGGTAGGGACTAGTAGTTAAAGATACTAAAATAATATAGAATACCTTTTGGAAAGCCTTACATACCTTGAAAATTAGTTTCTTGGAAGAACTGAAGAAGATTTTGAAAGCCCTAGTTTTTTCCCTTTTGAACCTATGTTCTGAGTTCTTAGAAGGTTTTGAAGTTGATGATATGAATAAGTACATTATAGGGGTTTAATTAGGTGAAAACTGACAAGTTTAAGCTTTAAAAGGTGAGAAAAGATGAAAATATCCCTATTTAAAATCATTGGTTAGGTCACCTACGAGCCCCTCTATGACCTGTAAGGAACCTTTCTAAAACTTTTGGGTAAATTTTGGGCTCTATGGAATTTTCTACGAGCCTCATCCTATGACTCGTAGAGGGTTCTATGACCCTTAGATGGGTCCATAAATTTTGGGGCTGAAAATTGAAGTTTTAGGACTTTTTCCTCAAGTTAGAAGTATGGGTCATACTTCATTTTATGACTCATAAAAGGGTTTTGTATTGCACCTTTGCACTGGCAGTCTTCAATAAAACAGTCATAACTTTTGACTTCAAACACCAAATGAGGTTAAATGAGTTGCATTGGAAAGTGATTCAAAGAGCTTTCATTTAATATGTCATGGGACATTTAATTCTTTGTGTGCTAAGAGTTATGATCATTTAAATTTTACTCTTGCATAAACTAAGACTGTAAGCTCATTTTATAGGAAAGTTTTGAATTTGACTAAGTACTAGAGGATTCTTATGACCCTAATACATTTCCCACATATAAGTGTGAGGCTTAAAACATAGGGGTGTCACACTCTTCTTCCTCAAACGCTGGAATTTTAACTGCATTATGCCTCTTCCTCTTTTCCTCGAATGCAATATTAATTTCTCTTCGCCCTCATGAACAAATTTGGGATTTTAGCTGCATTCGGTTTCCACTTTCGAGATTAATATAGGAGGTCATTGACTTTCACTCCTCTCCGGCAAAACAAAAGAATTTTCTCCATTGTTTATCTTACCAATTCATATTTACTTTCTTCTTCAGATTGCATATACTACTTTACTTAGTTTATTCTGAATCACTCCTTTAAAGCTTAAACAGATTAATTGTTGCAAAAAATGATGCCTTTATAGTCACTTCTAGAAAATCGAGGTTCGTCTCACTTGTGATCATGCGGTATGTTTACATCCTTTACAAAAGGATGTGCATATAAAAGATATTGTAATCCTCTTAGTTTCTCTTTAAAATAATCTTATGTTGACTATTTTTCCATCTACTCTATACTACCTACTTTGATTTGGCATTTTCCTAGGTGTTGAATTTTGGCAATTTACTTGCATACATAGGAATTTGACTAGAAGGTAATTTTTTTTGTGTTTCTCTTTTTCTTTTTAATTGGTAATAAGGTTATTTCTCTAACAATGGTGATTTTAGTTTTTTTAAAAGAAAATCTTTCACTATTTTGTAGAAATCGAATTTGAGTTATTTATAAATCAGAAGTATCCTTTTTGAAATTTTTGGTAAATCTGACAACAAATATGAGTACAATTTAAAAGTAGATTAAGGCACATAAAACTCCTAACATATGAAAAGGGTTCAAATTCCAATAATGAAACCTTTGAACAGAACTGTAACACCTTTCATGTGCTTCAAAATGCCCTATAAGTGTATTTTCTTAAATATCTCAAAATCCGAGCACGATTTTGAAAATTCAACTTCATAATCTTGTTCAAGGGAAAAATTGTGTAGGAAATGGGTGGGCTTCAATTTTTAGATGACCCGTAGTGAAAAATTATTTTTTGCTACGGGAACCAAGGCTGTGTGCCTCCGCGACAGCACCGCATCACGTCTGGGGTATAGTTCAGTCTAATCTGAGCCTCCGCATTTGTTCTACGTCATGCCTAGGGTGCGGACCAATGAAAGTTTTCCCTTATTTTCCCTACTTCGGCCAAGGGCATTTGGTTAATAACCAAATGCCAATTTAAACATGAAACCCTCCTTCCTTAGTCATTTTTCAACTCCAAATCTCTCAAAAACCCTCTTAAATCCTCTCCAAAATATCATTCAATACCCCATTAAAATTTAACAATCTCAAGAACAAGCTTTGAATTTCAAGAACCCACTCTAAGCTTCAAGTCTTCCTCAAGTTCTATTCAGGAAAAAATTTCAAGTTTAGGTAGGTGGGTCTTCATCCATGGGACCTTTCACCCATCGAGTCTAACCATCTCTTTTATGAAAATTTCATGACTTCAAGGCTAGATTCTTCATGGGTAATACCTATTATGCATTGTATGTATGAGTTATGTTGATTTAATCAAGTATTGATTGATTTTGCATGAATATTGAAAGTTTATTCCATGAATTGATTTGTATCTATTGAAGTTATGCATGATATAAACTATGGAAGCTATGCAATATTGTGAATTTTTGGCAGATTTCATGACACCCAAAAATAAGGGTTTTACTATAATGTTACTGGGTTGAATTTCAAGACTTTAAAATGATTTGATTTTACTCTTCTTTTCTATATTCTAAAATTGCATGATTCTGAGCATGTATCCATATGTCCATCATGTTTGATTAAATTATATGACAAGGAATCTTGTGTTATTAAAAGGCTATTGTATGATTTGCAAGACAAGTGTTTTTAATGATAATTGTGGGCTCTCAAGCATGTATTAAACTCATGAAAAGTTTCTATGATTTGCAAGTGATATGTTGAGCCCTTATTCTAATTCGACCCTCTTGTGAGCAAATAACATCTATATAAAGGGTCAAGCATGTTTACTATTTTACCCTCATGTTCAAGCTACGGTCACTAGTAGGGGTCAAGCATGTGAAATGAAATGCCTAGTAGAAGGGGTCAAGTCTATGTATTATTTTTACCCTCTAGTATAAGGCATATGTCGTGTAGGGGTAAAGCATATGAATAAGCTACTCATGCCAAGTTATCATGTCTTTACAAGTTATTCATGTTATTACTAAATTTATGATTATTTCAAGTATTTCATGGGATTAGACTTGGCACTGATTGAGCTTAAGGTGGGGGCCCGACTCAAAGGGTCCTTATATAAAGTCTTGATCTCTAAACTATGTGCCACCATAGGATTATATTATTTTCCTAAAAGGGCTTTACTAGTGCATCTATCTAGGAGAAGTTACCAACTATGTGGAGTCAAGTATGGTTTACCTTGACAAGTAGACCACACCTTCTCTGGTGGGGTGATAAGCATCAGTATTTCAAGTAGTAGCTCGCTTGGCCTTATATGATGGTTAAGGTATCCTCCTATATATCTATGTTATATTATGCAATTTGATTATTTACATGCATGTTTTAACTCAAGCATTTATCATACATGTCATATTGAGATTATATTCATTGATTATGATTATCCATCTTGAATATTATGGTTTATGTCATTGTTGCATGCAGCCCGCATACTTAGTACATTCCAAATACTAACGCATACTCTATGCCTACATGATATCATTATGTAGGGACCAGAGCTCCTATTGATCCTCCTCCTCCACATGGCTAAACGGATTCTTGAAAGCTACTATTGGTGAGTCCTCCACTCTCGGGATGACATTCCACTTTACTTTCATGCTTTTGTTAAGACTTGACTTATATTTATGTATACTTATCTTTGAGGGTGAGCTTGGGAGATGTCTTAGCCCCCTCTCTATTCGTAGTAGAGGTGTTGTTGGATCTTAAGTTGGTTTTGTATTAATGAGCTTGACTCGTATTATGACTATGTATTTATGAAAGACTTCTCTTAGTCACACTTTCTTTTTTATTATTGTTAGTTGTTGTTGTCTTATTTGGCTTCCGCAATCAAGAATGCATAAATGATATGCCAAGAGGCTTTTCTGGGGAACCCGAATCGTGTCACATTTAGTCCCTAGGCATAGGTCATCACAAACTTGGTATTAGAGCACTAGGTTGTTTGTGATCCTCAAAAATCCAACACATTGCATCAAGTAGAGTCTTGTTTAGGGTTGTGAAGTGTGCCACAACTATGAATCGGAGGCTATGAGGCATTTTAGGAAATGGTTCACTTCTTCATGATCTATGACTTGCTTTAGGTTTAAATATATGGTTTCCTTCTCTAATGGGCACTCTTTTGCTCTTTTGGATCATACCGCTACGAAGAGGAAGACCACGAAGGTCTCAAACACCCAAGGAGTTTCCAACTCATCCGGCTCCCCAAGAAGGAGGGCCTACACATGTTGAATTCCAAAATGCCATCACCATGTTGCCAATGCCATGGCTGACCAATTGAATCAAGGGGCCCAAGCTCCTCATGCACCTACTCCAACCTCAAGAGTGAGGAACTTCACAAGGATAAACCCTCCAAAGTTTCATGGTTCCAAAACGAAGGAAGATCTCTAAGAGTTCATTGATGAGATATATAAGGTGCTTGCTATTATGGGGGTGAGTTCAGAGGAGAAGACAGAACTTGTGCCCTACCAACTCAAGGGTGTTGCCTAAATTTGGTTTGTTCAATAGAAGTTAGAGAGGGGGAATAATGATCCCATCCCATGGGAGGAATTCAAGGTCGCCTTCCTCAATCAGTTCTTACCCATTGAATTGAGAGATGCAAAGATGATAGAATTCATTAACCTTAAATAAGTCTCCATGTGTGTGACGGGCTATGACCTCAAATTCAACAAGTTCTCAACGTATGCTCCTCACTTTGTTGCCAATCCTAGGATAACAATGAACAAGTTTGTGTCGATGGTATCTAATTTGGTGAATGAAAAATGTCACACCGATATGCTTATGGATGACATGGACTTGTCCTAGCTTATGACATATGCCGAACAACTTGAAGGGGAGAAGCTTAGGAAGAGGAGGAGTGAGAGTCCAAGAGGGCTTGGTTTGATGGTGGTTTTCAAGGTGTTAAGGGTGGTCGTTTCCAATAAGGTCACAAATTCCAAGGTCAACGGTCCTCTAATGCTCCAAACAAAATAATGATAGGGTGCCTAACCCAAGGTCTCAAGGTGGCAATAGTGGGATGACTCACCCTAGGTGCTAAAAGTGTAAGAGGAATCATGGTGGTCCATGCTTGAGGGATTCAAATGTTTGTGATGGGGTGGTAAAGTGGGTCACAAGATTGTTGATTACCTCTATGCTCAAAACAAGGGTAAGGATGGACATCCTCAAGGCCAAGGTGCTCATATGGGTCAAAGGGTAAAGGGAGGCCAACAAGGGGGTGCTTTATGACAAAACCGGTTTTATGCTCTCCAAGGAAGACAAGGAGTGGATGAGATCCCTGATGTTGTTGCCGGTAATGTGATGCTGGTTATTATGCTCTCCAAGGAAGACAAGGAGTGGATGAGATCCCTGATGTTGTTGCCGGTATGTTAAAGATTTTTTATTATGATGTGTATACTTTGCTAGATCTGGGTGCCACTCTTTCATTCATTATTCCTTTTGTTGCCAATAAGTTTCATGTGTTTTTCGAATTATTGTGTGAACCCTATGAGGTGTCTACCCCCGTTGGTGAGTCTATTATTGTTAGAAAAGTCTGTAGGGGTTGTCCCATGTCTATATTGCATAAAGTTGTACCTTGTGATTTTGTTGAACTTGACATGGTGGATCTTGACATTATTATTGGGATGGATTGGTTACATACTTTAATTGATTTTAGAACCCATAAAGTTAGGTTCCAAATTTCTAATAAGCTCGTCTTTGAATGGGAAGGTCATAATTTAGTAGTTAAAGGTAGGTTTATCTCTTGTCTTAAGGACCAGAAATGAATTTCTAAGGGTTGCATTTACCATCTTGTAAGGGTTAGGGATGTTGAGTCTAAAGTCTATCCTATTGAGTCGGTCCCGGTGGTCAATGAGTTTCTTGATGTCTTTCCCAATGAGCTTCACAGTGTTCCTCCCGAAAGGGAAATAGACTTCAGTATAGATATCCATCCCGATACACAACCTATTTTTATTTCCCCTTACTGTATAGCCCCGGTGGAGTTAAAAGAGTTGAAGGACCAATTAAATGATTTATTGGAGAAGGGTTTCATAAGGCCTAGCAAGTCACCTTAGGGTGCACCAGTGTTGTTTGTAACAAAGAAAGATGGTTCACTTAGAATGTGCATTGACTACTAGCAACTCAGTAAGGTTACTTTAAAGAACAAGTATCCTCTACCAAAGATAAATGACCTATTTGATCAATTACAAGGGGCTAGTCATTTTTCTAAGATTAATCTTTGGTCCGAGTACCACCAAGTGAGGGTGAGAGAGTGTGATATTCCCAAGATGGCTTTTCGAACTATGTATGGGCATTTTGAATTTGTGGTGATGTCATTTGGCTTAACTAATGCACTGATGGCATTTATGGATCTCATGAACAGGGTCTTTAAACCCTAACTTGACATGTTTGTCATAATCTTCATAGATGACATATTGATTTATTCCCGAAGTGAAGAAGAGCATGTGAATCATTTCAGGGTGGTGTTACAAATTTTAAGGGATGAGAGGTTGTTTGCTAAATTTGATAAATGTGAATTTTGGTTGAAAGAGGTTGCATTCCTAGGGCATTTAGTGTCAGTAGATTGAATTAAAGTGGACCCTAAAAAGGTGAAAGTGATAAGGAATTGTCCTAAGCCCTTGACTCCGATGGATATTAGGAGTTTCTTGGGTTTGGCGGGATATAACCAGAAATTTATGAATGGTTTCTCTTCAATTGTGTCATGACTGAAGCCTAGGGCCTAGACGTGACCGGGGAATGGGGAACCCGAAGGAACACCAAACAAAGCCTCATAGCATATCATTACATATCCTTAGTCGCGGAAGCAATGCGAAACAACGTAAGAAACATAAATAAGGGGAATTGGGACTTTGGGAGAGACTCATATTTAAATAGCTTGAACGTCATAAGTAAGTCAAAGCTCAAGCATAATAGATAACTTGTCCAACAACACCTCTAACATGGGACTTAACGGGGACCAAGACAAGCAATCGGGCTCACCCTCATAGTACAAGTATACCAAAAACAAGAATAGTCTTTAATACATAGCATAAGAACATAGATATTGCCCTCGGACATGAGGACTCACCAACTAGCTTGAATGAATACCACTAGCCACGTGGAGGAGGATAATGACCAAATGGAGCTTCGGTTCCCCTACATGGTAACATCATGTAGGCATC
>DF361451.1:20659-45089 GCA_000787875.1 Solanum virginianum | reverse complement strand
GATCAGATGACTTCATCTCCAATGTTGACCTTGCTGGAGATCTCCCATCTTATGACTTATTCAGAACTATTTGAAGAGGAGAAATTAAGAGAGCATACAAAAGAATCCTGAGGGATCGGGTCGAAAGTTGTGGATTCTCCTACCAAAGGGTTGGTGGCCATGGAAATTACCAAGGTGGCTAAAAGAAAATGAGCCAAGTGTCAACCAATTTCCCTCCTTATTGGTTCAACAAATACAAGGGGTCTAACCCTAAGCCACAAGGAGGGTCGGGTGCATAAGCTTCCCTAAATGTTTTCAAGTATGGAGGACCTCACAAGGGGGAATGGTTAGCTGGATCCAATGCATGTTTTAATATGGCTAGCCCGGTCATCATGCCAAAGAATGTAGGAGTGGTGGTGCTAGGCACCAAGGTCAAGGAGGACAAGCTTAAGGTGCTCCAATGGCCTATAGGTTTTATGCTTTGGATGCCCTCCCAAAGGTGGAAGAGACTCCAGATATGGTTATGGTCAAAAGTTTATTATTTTTATGCATATCCATTGTTGGATCTAGGAGCAAATTTGTCTTTTGTAACCTTATTTCTTGGAAATAGATTCAATGTGAGTCCCAAAATCTTAGTTAAGCATTTTGAAATTTGTATTTCTGTAGGGGAGTTCATTATTGCCAAAAGAGTCTGTAGGGGGTTGTCCCATGTCCATTTTGCATAACGTTGTCCTTTGTGATTTAGTAGAGCTTTCCATGGTTGATTTTGATGTTATACTTTTCAGGGATTGGTTGCACGCTTCCTATGCTACTATAGATTATCATACTTATAAAGTAAAATTTCAATTCCTAAATGAGTTCATTCTTGAGTGGAAGGGTAGTAGTTCTTCATGTAGGGGTCAGTTTGTCTCCTATCTTAAAGCCATAAAATGATTTTCAAGGGGTGAATTTATCACTAGTGAGAGTTAGGGATGTCATTTTTGAAACTCTATCTCTCGTGTAGGTCCTCATTGCTAATTAGTTCCCTGATATCTTTCTTGAAAAGTTGCCTAGTGTTTCTCCCCATAAAGAAATAGGCTTAGGCATAAATTTACTGTACGATACTCAACTTATGTTGATTTCTCCATATCGAATAGCCCCGATAGAGTTGAAAGAACTAAAAGAGAAATTAAGAGATCTATTGGAGAAGAGTTCGATTAGGCCAGGTAGGTCTCTATGAGGTACCTTAGCATTATTTGTAAGGAAGAAATACGGGTTGCTCCCACTGTGTATAGACTATCGACAACTCAACAAGGTTACCATCAAGAACAAGTACCCACTTCCAAGAATAGATGACTTGTTTGATCATTTTTAAGAGGTAGATATTTCTCCAAGAGTGACTTACGATTTGGGTATTATCAACTAAGGGTGAGGGAGTGTGACATTCCCAAAATGGTTTTTTGGATAAAGTATGGGGATTTTGAGTTTGTAATGATGTCCTTTGGCTTAACCGATCCACTAGAATATTAATGGACTTCTTGAATAGGGTATTCAAACCCTACCTTGACATATTTGTTATGGTATTTATTGACAATATTTTGGTCTATTCCTGGAGTAAAGAAGAGCACAAGGAGCATTAAGAGTGTGTTGCAAACTTTGAGGGATGAGAAGTTTTTGCCAAATTTTATAAATATTAGGTTTTATTGAAAGAAGTTGCATTTCCTGCCATATGGTGTCAAGTGATGGAACTAAAGTTGATTTCGAAAAGACACATGGAGGGAAACATTGTCCTCGACTATTGACTCCTTCATACATTAGGAGTTTCTTAGGTCTAGCTGGATACTGTAGGAGGTTTGTTGAAGGGTTTTCCTTAATTTTGCCACCGTTGACTAGGTTGACTCAAAATAAAGTAAAGTTTGTGTTGAGGGATGACTGTGAGAAGAGTTTCCAAGCCTTGAAAGATCAGATGACTTCATCTCCAATGTTGACCTTGCTGGAGGATACTAATAGGTTTGTTGTTCATCGTGATGCCTTATAAATTGGTTTGGGTTTTGCGTTGATGCAACATGGGAAGGCTATTTCCTATGCTTCAAGACAATTGAAGGTGCATGAAAAGAACAATCAAACACATAATCTCGAATTAGCGATTGTGGTATTGGCATTGAAAATTTGGCATCACTACTTGTATAGGGTACATATGATGTTTTTACGAATCACAAAAGCCTCCAACATGTGGTCACTCAAAGGGACCTCAACCTACGACAAAAGAGGTGGTTGGAAATTCTTAAGAATTATGACATGAGATGAAGTATCACTCAGGTAAGGTTAATATAGTAGTAGATGCACTTAGTAGGTTATCTATGGGTAGTGTGTCTCACTTTGAATATGATGGAAAAAGGGAGTTGGCAAATGAAGCCCATAGGTTTGCTAGGTTAGGAGTGAGATGAGTGATATCGGCAATGGTAGTATGATGGTATTGAATGGATCTGAGTCTTAATTGATTAATGATGTCAAATCTAAGTAAGATCTTGATCCTGCCATGGTTTAGTTAAAGGTATTAGCGAAGTAAGGCAAGGTAGAGGTTTTCTCATGAGAGGGAGATGGGGTTCTTGATTACCAAGGTAGATTATGTGTGTTGGATGTTGATGAGTTGAGAAGTTTGATTTTACAAGTAACTCATAATTCCTCTTATTCAATTCATCCCAATTACACTAAGATATATAGAGACTTAAGGGATGTGTATTGGTGGAATGGAATGAAAAAGATTCTTGTCAAGTTGATGGTCGAGTGTCCCAAGTATCAACAAGTTAAGGTTGAACATCAAAGGTCGGGTGGTCTAGCCCAAGACATTGAGATCCCCACTTAGAAGTGGAAAGAGATCAATATCGACTTTGTAGTTGGTTTTCCTAAGTCTAAGAGGCATTTTGACTCCATATGGGTTATCGTGGATAGAATGAGAAAGTCGAATTATTTCGTACAGGTCAAGACAACCTATAGTGTTGAGGATTATGCGAATGTATATATTTAGTAGTTGGTAAGGTTACATGGGGTTCCATTGTCTATTATCTCAGATTGTGGAGCTCAATTCACCTCTCACTTTTGGAAGTAATTCCAAAAGGGTTTTGGTACTAAGGTGAAGTTGAGTACCGCTTTTCATCCCCAAATTTATGGAAGAGCTAAAAGAAAAATTCAAACACTTGAGGATATATTAAGAGTTTGTGTGTTAGAATTCAAAAGAATTAGGATGATCATCTACCCCTCATTGAGTTTTCCTACAACAATAGTTACCACTTAAGGATTGCGATGACACCATTTGAGGCTTTATATGATAGACAATGTTGATCATCGATTGGGTGGTTTAAAGTTGGTGAAATGACTTTGGTATGACTAGACGTAGTCATGGAGGCTATAGAAAAAGTGAGACTCATACGGAAGAAGTTAAAAATGGCTCAAAGTAGGCAAATATCATACTCTAATGTTAGGAGAAGAGATTTTGAGTTTAATGTCAATAATTGGGTCTATTTGAAAGTGTCACCTATGAAACGGGTTGTTCGCTTTGGGAAAAAAAAGAGAAAACTAAGCCCTAGGTACTTAGGACCTTACAAAATTGTTAGGAGGTTTGGTTAAGGTGGCATATGAGTTAGAGTTTCCATTAGAATGAGTATGATCTATTCAGTGTTTCATGTGTCAATATTGAGGAAATTCTTAGGTGATCCAAACACCAGAATTTCAATGGAGGATTTGAGTGTTGAAGAGAACTTGACCTATGAGGAGGTTCTAGTTGAGATCCTAGACTGGTAAGTGACGAGGTTAAGAAATAAAGAGGTTGCATTCGTTAAAGTACTTTTGAGGAACCAACAGGATGAAAGTGTAATTTTGGAAGAAAAAGAGAATACGATGAAACGATATCTCTATCTTTTCCACTCTACTCAAACCTAAGGTACTAAGTTCCTCTTTCCTAAGACATCAAAATTCATTGTATTTCAGTTTCATTTGTTTATGCATATTTGCATGTTTATGAACTATTTTGAATGATGTTTAAAGCATGAGTTTTGATATTTCATGAAAAGATATCTAAATTACATTTTTGCATTCATACTGGGTTATTAGCTATTTCTTAGATCCCTAGAACCTATGTTTAGTACATTTGGGATGAATATTCCCAAGTGGGAGATATTGTAAGGACTCACAAGCTAGGAAGCCAAAAAGTACAAAAGAAGTGGAACTAGAAATGTTATAGGCCTAGGTATGAGCCCTACTTATGACTCATGGTTCAGACCATGGGTTTCAAACAGGTCTTGTGGATGGGGTTATCCTGAATTAATATTTGACTAAGTGCAAAAGGAATCTACGAGGGGTTTTTATGGTCTGTAAGTGGAATCGTGGATTGTAAATAGTGTTCGTGGTTTGATGCCTTATGTTGATGGAAAATTTGGTTTCTGAAAGTTGAACTACGAACAAATAGGATGAGTCATAGTTTGTTTTACAATTTGCAGTTTGGTGTCGTACATGGGGTCCTGATTTTGGAAATTTATTGAAGTATGGGGAGCTTTTACAAAAAGGTCTTATGGGTCATAAAAGCACTCGTAGTTGGTGATTCAGAGACAATTTCTGAAGATTCAAAATATGAACAGGATGAAACCCCTTAAGTATGGTCTGTAGATCAATCTAGGACCCGTAGATGGGGTCATGAGTTTTGGTCCTATAGTTTTAGTGAAGAAAATTTTTGTCCTTTCCCCACACCTTAAGCCTAAAATTATGTCATTTTGGGGTTCTTTTCCCTCCCATATAAAACCCTACACCTCTTATTCACTCTCATTCTCCCATTCCAAACTTTTCTCAAATTTTTTTAAGGCAAGAAATCTCCCAAAGGCAAGACAAGAGCTAAGGTTTCTAAGGGATTTCTTTTCCAAAATCTTTAAGCTTTTCCTTAAGGTCTTCTTCAAGTATGTGAGTTCATTTGTGAGTACCTTTCACCCATAAGGCTCAACAACCTTTCTATTTTTAATGTTTCTTTAAGTCTTGAGGGATTTGCAGTTCCATTAACATGGTTTAACTAATGTATTAATAATATATTTTTAGTTATTTTGACTCTAACGATACAACGTGATGATGCACTATGAATTCCTATAATTTGGAAGTTGAATGCCATGATTTCATAACCTAGGGTTTTCTAATGATAATGTGGGCTGTATAGACTTGGTTTTAAATTAATGAGTGTAACATGATAGCACTTATTACCTTTGGTTCATGTGTTTAAAAGTCTATTGAATGAGCCCACTAAGTTTATGATGAGTTTCTACATGATTTTGATGATAAGGGTAAAAGTATGGTATGAAAGTTATGAATATTTAAAATGATTGCGCATGTTGTGAAGCCCTTAATGATGTTCAAGAAGGACCTAACTGTGAAGCGACAATTCTCACTTGAGTGGTTTTCGAGTTAATGAGCTAGCCTATATGATGCTACTCATGATTCTAAGTTATGATTACATGGCTATGCTAATGTTTTTAATTATTTTATGGGATTAACTTAGCATCAAATGGGGATTGAGATGGGGTTCAGTAAAGGAACCCTATGTCACGACTCGAAGGGCCTAGGAGTGACATGGCGAATGGGAACCCGAGAGTCCCCAAACAAGCCTCAAAGTATTCATATTCATATCATTGGTTCGAAAGCGTATACGAATACTAAACACATAGTTCTAAGGGATGGAAAAGTAGAACTCACACTATGGGGATGTCATAGGGGTTAACTTGTATCCTCATAACACGTAGTACATAAAGACTAAAAAGAGTAGTATGACTCACTCTATGGGAGAAATTTAGGATATAGGATCTTTCACAACATAACATAAGAACACATCATAATAACCATGGCAATCCACATAATGATATCCAATAGATAGCCATATCCATAAACATAATCTCTGAATACAACACTTAGCATATAAACATAAAAGAGTCTACAAGATGTCCAACCATGCCTCTAGTCATAAAATAGGATGGGGGCCAAGACATGTCCCAAGCTCACCCTCAAAGTAAATAACATAAACAAAAGCACCATAGGTAGAGGAACGGTGGTTTGTCCTTGTAAGATAGAACTTACCACAATAAGCAAATCTCAAGATCCAAGCTAACTGTCGTATGGTGGATAAAGGTAGTCCTCGATCCCTACATGGTTAGATCATATAGGCAAAAATATGTGTTAGTACGTTGAGTGTGCTAAGTATGCGGGCATGCAACGCATATGACTTATCAAACCTACATTTAATATTAGATGATAAGGGCACATAATATAGAATGAGATATATAGCAAGAGATATAGTATACAATATGACATGAAATTCATGATGCATAAAATTCTAAATACTCATATATAGTGGGGATGGACTATAAGTAATAAATCAAACTCAAGCGAGCTATTACATGAATTAGTCCAATGAATACCTCCCATCGGTAGGAGAAGATTACTTACCAAGGGTAATCTACATCATACCTTAAGACCTATCATTTCAGTGGATGGACTCATTCCTTATGACCCAGTCATTTCAGAAGGATTTCCAATATCATATCAATGTATAACTATTCCTTATGACCTGGTCATTTTGGTAATGACTACCATTACTATGCTGGCACATAGTTCAAGAAAGGGGAGAGGATCCTTGGGATAGCCCTGATGCCCCCAATTCATCGGTGCTAAGTTAATACATCCCACAAGAATACTTATACATATACACACTTTCAAAAGAGGCAATAGTCATTTCAAATCCTTTTAATGCACATTTATGCTTAAAAAAGCCAAAGACTCTTCATAATCATTCATACATGGGCTAAAATGCCAAATCATAGTTCATAATTAGGTTTCTCATACATAGGAGTAGCTCATACACATAACAATATGGTGCAAGCACCCAATATGCTCAAAGGGCTAATAACAATAGACATTTATGTGAGCATATTCTTGTCATAACCATAACCTTATCAAAATCATATACATAAACATAATTATGCTTAACTACTTCATAATTTTCATAAAATTCAATGCTCATGAATGCATATGCTATGAATGATGTGAGAATAACATGTGTAATTTAGATTCAATCTTTAATCAATAATTTTATATGAAATTCAAGTAAATCGATAAGTAAAATCCATATTCAAATCATAATATTGATTACCCATGCTTAAATCAAATTTTAAAGGGACATTGTATATTCAAATATTCATAATAATCATGTATCCAATATATTAGAGCTTAAATCAATTTAAAATCAATAATAAAGCATAGCCTACACTTTAATTGAATTTAATAAACAATAATCTTCAAAACCCATAATTAAAGTAAGCAAAATTTCATGAAATTCAAGTGAAAAGAATTTGGGTCTTCTTTGTTGAAAGGGACCAAGAATTAATCCCACATACCATAGCTAATGAAGAAAATTCAAGAAGAAATTTGATGTAGGAAGGAGTTTTTCCTTAATTCCCAAGCTTAGTCTTCACAAGAGCCTTTGAGAGAGTTCTTAAGGAGAGTTCGATATAATTCTAAGTGTAAGGATGAGTTTGAATGAGCGAAATAAAGTATAGACATTTGAATGTCTTTAGATATCATAGAAAGTCACAAAAGATCTTTAGAGAAGAAACATAATTACGAAAAAGCGATTAATGAAAAGAGTAGAAAATTTAAGGCAGGGGTCTCAAGGAGGGGTATACGGCCCATGATGACATATACGGAACGTATACTTGCTCGGTGATCCAACACTTGGAAAAAATTCTCTTGCCAAATGTCCAAGTCGATAATTTCATACTTAGGAAATTTCAACATAGGAATCCATATGGTTGGTCTCACAGTCCGTACCAAGATATATGAACCTATACTCCTCCTTACCCCTTCACTTGGAAAAATCCTTCAGAACATAGTTCCAAGATGGGTATCCAATAATTAGAAAATTTTCACCTCGGCACCTATACGGTGGACCTCATGGACCATGAATGTGGACTTTCAAGGCTAAGGCTACCACACGGTCCGAGAAGTCTCACACAGCCCGTGTTGGGTCCATGTGTGGACACCCCACACAAGGCCAAGGTCACTTCAAGAAGGCCCCACACTGTTCGAATAGCCTCACACGGAGCTTGAAAGCTTCCATTAAATGTCAGCTTGGTCCAAAACTTTCCAAAACCAAATTTATAAGCTCCATTAAGGTCGTACCATTTTTGGATCTGACATCATTTCCCTCTTAGGAATATTTATCCTCGAATATGCTAGAACAAGGCTTGAAAGTCTTGACATAGAACATGAAATATTAAAACATAAGATATAAGACATTTTCATCACTTTAAAATCATAAAGTCACTAAAACTCATATTAAAACGTATTCAAATCATTCAAAACATCTAAAATCATTGTATTGCACATGTATGCATGTCATATCATGAAACTCAAGGGTGAAAGAATTAGGATCACACGGAGAAGGATGAACTTAATTCCTTAGGCTTGAGTAAATTGGAAAAGATGGGGATATCATTTCATTATTTCCAACATTGCCTCCCATGTAGCATTCTCCACATGTTGAATTCTCCAAAATACCTTAACCAAAGGGACATCCTTGTTACGAAGCTGCTTTACTAGCCTATCTAAAATCTCAACAAGAACTTCCTCATAAGACAAGTTCTCCTCAACCTCAATACCTTCCAAAGGCGCAATGGTACTAGGGTCACCAACCAACTTCCTCAATATAGACACATGGAAAATCGGGTGAACAGAACTAAAATTCGGAGGCAAGTCCAACCTATAAGCCACATTCCCAATCAGCTCAACAATCTCATAAGGACTCACATATCAGGGACTCAACTTTCCTCCTTTCTTCCCAAAATACATTACACCTTTCATAGGCGAGACTTTCATATACACCCAATCACTAACATGAAACTCAAGATCCTCTTCTTAATATCCAAATAGGAACGCTGGCAACTTTGGGCCATCTTCAAACTCTCCCTAAAACTTTACCTTCTCCATAGCCTCCAACACTAAATCCGGGCCAATTTAAGCCATCTCTCCCAACTCAAACCACCCCACCGGAGATCTATATCTCCTACCATATAAAGCCTCAAACAGTGCCATACCAATGCTAGCATGAAAACTATTATTATAAAAAGCCTCAATGAGTGGAAGATGATCATGCCAACCACCTTTAAATTCTAACACACGAGCCATCAACATGTCTTCTAAGGTTTGAATTATCCTTTTGGCTTATCTATCAGTTTGAGGATGAAAGGCACTACTCAAATTCATATTAGTACCAAGTCCTCTTTGAAATGACCTCCAAAAGTGTGAAGTAAATTGGGTACCACAATCTAATATGATAGACCTAGGCACACCATGCAACCTCACCAACTCTTGGATGTATAACCTTGCGTAATCTTCGACACTAAAGGTAGTCTTGACCGGTAGGAAATGAGCTAACTTAGTCATCCGATAAACAATAACCCAAATTGAGTCAAACTTCCTTCAATTTCGAGGTAAACCAACCAAAATATCGATGTTCATATCTTCCCACTTCAAATTAGGAATTTGAATATCTTGAGTCAAACCACCATATCTTTGGTGCTCCACCTTCACTTGTTGACAATTAGGCATTCAGACACTAACTTGGCTATATCCTTCTTCATACCATGCCACCAATACACTTCCCGCAAATCCCAATACATCTTAGTAGATCCTAGATAAATAGAATAGTGAGAGTTATAGGCTTCAGTCATGATCACCCTCCTATGATCATCCACATCCGAAACACATAACCGATCTTGATACTAAAGCACACCATCTCCCCCTTGGGAGAAGAAGTCTATCTTCTTTTTGGAAATCAACTTCTTTAACTTAACCAATGTAGATCTAGATCTTCCTTAGCCTTAACATCAACAACTATAGAAGATTCGGCCCCATTCTGAACATGAATACCACCCTTATTAGAGTCGACCAACAAAATAATCAATTTAGCCAAATGATGAACATCGTTTGCTAACTTTTTCTTCCCTTCATCCATATGAGCCATACTTCCCGTGGATAGCTTACTAAGGGCATCTGCTACAACATTTGTCTTGCCAGGATGATATTGCTCACTCATGTGATAGTCCTTAAGGAGTTCCAACCACCTCCTTTGCCTAAAGTTAAGATCCCTTTGAGTGAACACATATTGCAAACTCTTGTGGTCAGTGAAAACATCAACATGTACCCCATACAAATAGTGTGTCCAAATCTTGAAGGCAACACCACCGCCGCTAATTCAAGATCATGAGTCACATAATTATGCTCATGCACCTTCAATTGCCTTGATACATAAGCTACCACCTTGTTGTTTTGCGTAAGTACACAACCCAACCCAATACGATAAGCATCACACTACACCAAAAACTCATCCAATCCATCCAGTAAAGTCAAAACATGAGCCCATTAAGCTAATCTTTCAAAGTCTAAAAACTCTTCTCATACTCATACGACCATACTGACTTGGCCTTTTTTTGAGTCAACATGGTAAATGGAGATGCAATAGATAAGAAATATTCAAAAAGCCTCCTGTATTATCCAGCTAACCCAAGAAAACCTTGAATATCCGAGGGAGTCAATGGTCTAGGCCAAATCTTCATAGCCTCAATCTTCTTCGGGTCAACCTTAATACCATCACCAGACACCACATGGCCAAAAAAAGATATCTCACCTAACCCAAACTCATATTTTCTAAACTTAGCATACAACTTCTTTTCCCTCTAAGTCTAAAGAACAAACCTTAAATGATCCATATCCTCTTGCTCGCTTCGAGAATAAATAAGGATATCATCGATGAAGATAACCACAAAACTATCAAGGAATGTCATGAACACCCAAATCATAAGATTCATAAATACGGCTGAAGATTAGTAAACTCGAATGACATCACCACAAATTCAAAGTGCCCATACTTAGTCCAAAAGGCCATCTTGGGAATGTCACACTCCCTAACCTTCAACTGAGAATAACTAGAACAGAGGTCAATCTTCGAGAAATAGGTAGCCCCTTGAAGTTGGTCAAATAAGTCATCGATTCTTGGAAATGGGTACTTATTCTTGATCGTCACCTTATTTAATTGCCTATAATCAATGTACATCTGAAGCGATCCATCTTTCTTTCTTACAAATAATGTCAGAACACCCCATGGAGATATACCTTTCCTAATAAAGCCTTTCACCAATAAATCCTTCAACTTAGCTAATGCCATACTATAAGGAGGAATAGATATAGTTTGAGTATCCAAGAGAAGATCTATGCCAAAGTCTACTTCTCTTTCGAGAATAATGCTCGGCAAGTCTTCAGGAAATACATCCAGTAACTCATTCACCACCAAGACTGATTCAAGAGTAGGTAACTCAGACTCCACATTTTGGACCCTCAAAATATGATAGATATACCCCTTTGAGATCATCTTTTGAGCCTTAAGGTAGGAAATAAACTTATCTTTAGTAACTGAGTTACTACCTTTCCATTCAAGAATGGGCTCATCTAAAAGTTAGAACTTGATCTTTCGGGTTCCACAATCTATAGAGGCATATCAAGGATGAACCAATCCATCACAAGAATCATATCAAAATCAAATATCTCATGTTTCACAAGATCATATTATGCAAAATAGAGATAGGGCAACCCCGATAAACTCTATGAGCAATAATAGATTTACTCATACAAGTATAGACTGAAAAATGCACCCTAAAGATTTCAGAACTCAAACCAAACTTAACAGCCACAAGGTGAGTCATAAAATATAAATTTGAACCTGGATCAAGCAAAGCATAAGCATCAAAATTTTAACATAACAGTCACAACATTCGAAGCCTCCTCAAAATTCCAGGCGAGCATTCAAAGCATATAACCTATTATTTCTTGGCGCAACACCTTGGGGAGCTCTTTGTTGTCCTTAAAAAGCTTGAGCAACTTGACCTTGAACTCTCTGGCCATTCTCACGACAATTAGCAACCTTATGGTTCTTATCACCACATCCATAGCGTGCACCTAAATCCTTCCAAAAAAAACCCAAGTGATTGTTCCTACACTTGTCACACTAGGGAAACCATGGTCCACCACCAACCGGTGCCTTGGGAGGAGGCACTTTAGCATTAGAAACCTGATTATTAGTACCTTTGCCCTATTTGAAGTGACCATAACCACCACCCTTGGAGTTGGAGAACCCACCATCATAACGGGCCTTCTTAGGATTATGCACTCTATTTTCCCTAAACTTTTCTCCTCCAATCTATTCAACATACACCATAAGCCTTGAGATGTCCATATCCCGAATTAGCATATCCATACAACATTCTTTCGCAACCAAGTTAGAGATCCCAGAAATGAACTTGTGCATTCTTGCACGGGGCTCAGCCACAAACATAAGAGCGTACTTGGAGAGCTTTGTGAACTTGAGGGCATAGTCCCTCACACTCATGCCACCCTACTTGAGGTTGATAAACTTTGTCATCTTGGCTTCCCTAAGTTGAAGTGGAAAGAAATGATCCAAAAATATGAACTTGAACTCTTCCCAATTAACTACATTACCACAAACTCTCTTCATCAACCATAGAGTGTACCATACTTGAGCCACATCTTTCAACTGATAAGAAGCCAACTCAGCTTTCTCTTCAGAAGTGATTCCCATAATAGTCCACTCCTTATTGAGCTCATTAATGAACTTTTGAGCATCTTCATTAGCCTTTGACCCATAGAACTCTAGAGGATTCATTCGGTGAAATCTCTCACCCTTGAAGTTAGAGTGGGATTCTGAGGAAGGTTAGCTTGCCTAGTTTGAGAAGTCACCTCTGAGCAAGCATATTAAAGGTTGTACAAAATTCACCATTAGAGATAATATAAGATAGAAAAATTTAACAAAGGCCAGAACAGGTCCCGCCTTACATCAAACTAATATACAATATCAAAATGCATATACTACAAACTCAATAAAGCCCCAAATGAACTTGGAGCTCAATAAAAGGAGTTGAATGTCGGGTGTGCTTATATTGGATTCTACTAGCTGGAGTATATGTACCTACAACTTGAATTGCAGCATCCCCTAAAAAGGGACATCAGTATGAAATAATTTACTAAATATATAAGGCAATAGCACATGTAAAACTTCATATTCTTTGGCATGAAATTTGACACTTATGTCACTATCAACTGGTAAGATTCTCAAATGTTAATCCTGTAGTGGCAGTGTTATTTATTAGTGAACGTGTAGCTTTTCCTTCCAAGCACTAGCATGACGAGTCTACTTTTGTTCTTGAAGCCAATTGTGTCATTTGAACTCTTAAGTAGTATGCGAATATCACACTTGTTTCCTATATTGTTGTACTACCTTAAGATACTATTATCCTATCATATGTTACTGGTACATAGCTTCAAATCTTAAATATTATCATAACTATCAAAGTACCAATCTCAAAGTATCAAAGAATAACCTGAACACTATCCATAATGTGGGTGGGCAGCCTAGGGGCAAGAGCCTAGCATGGGTCGATCTCACTTGGGTTACGAGGGTGGTAGCCCAGGGGTGAAATCCTAGCATAGGTCGATCCCAATATGTATAGCTATGAGGATAACATCCCAAGGGTTAAAATGCTTAACATGGGTCATCCATTTTTACTACTAATTAGCTGGTCATTTGTATTACATGTCTAAAGGAATGGTAAAACACTAAAAACTAAAGCAAAGAATGTAATGTACATGGTCCCATAAGTACAACAAAGGTGGTCTTTACTATGATATGTGCATTTATGTCTTGCAATTTGATTTCACTTATATTCTCATTTTACATATGCCATTACCTTACATATTCAGTACATTATTTCATACTGATGTCCCTCTTGGCGAATGCTATAATTCATGCTGTAGGTGCAGGTACTCTAGCTAGTAGACCTCTAGTGTAGACACACGCGACACTCAACTATTTTTGGTGAGCTCTAAGTTGATTCGGAGCTTTACTGAGTCTTTAGTACATGTGTTTTGGTATTTTATAATAGTTCAAAGTAAGGCGAGGCCTATCCCAACCTATGTTATGTTATAGAGGCTTTGTGGCCAAGTATGGTATGTAATTTTGGTGTTACTGCCTTGATCTCTTATCTCCATAGTTTGCTTGAACTTTCCCTGATTTTTAGTTATTATAATTATATGCATAGTGAGCACAAGTTATATATTGGTTCTCTCGAGTCTTGAGGGCGCCGAGTGCCTATCCGTCCTTATAAATTTAGAGGAGTGAAAAAAGTTGTATTAGTGTAGGTCATCCTAGGGGGTCTAAAAAGTCTTGTCTATGTAGAGACTTGCTTATGGGTGTGTTCTGCACCACATTTATAAACATGAGGTTATAGGATATTTAGGAGTTGCCTCTTTTATTTCATTTCCCAGATCATTCCATAGAGCCATTATCGTAGGTGGATCATATCTAACCCCTAAATTGTTTATGTTTATATATGGCATAAAATATCTATCATAAGGAGAAGAAGTGCAGGTAAGCAGATAGATTTTGGAGAAGAGACCAGCCAATCACGAGCTAGACCTAATCAAAGCGTGATTCCAGATGAGTCTTTATCATAGAGTTCCCCGACCCCTTCACCTCCAGAAGAGCTTACGAGGGTAGCAACACCTCTATAGCCTCCTATTAATGCTACTGAGCAAGATTTAAGGAATGCAATCCATTTATTGACTCATATAGTTTCCTAGTCAAGGTCAAAGGCAAGAAGGTTCGATTGCCGGACCGGTGGTGCAGATAAGGCAGCTAGCACATGGATAAACAACTTCCTTAATTTGGATCTTCCTTCATTCACTGGGTCAAATCCTAAAGAAGATCCATAAGACTTTGTTGACCAAATCCAATGGAGCTTGGATGTTATGCATGTAAGCGGTATAGAAGTTGTTAAGCTAGAAACATATAAATTAAAAAGGGTGGCTATATTGTGGTATGAAACTTGGAAGCAATCCAGTGGTACAGATGCACCTCCAGTTGTTTGGAAAGAGTTCAAAAAGGCATTTCTTGACCACTATCTGCCATTAGATATTCGAAAGGCCCATGCAAATCAATTCTTAAATCTTCACCAAGGAGGTATGAGTGTGAGCAAGTATAGTCTTCAATTTAATTCCTTGGGCAGGTATGCTCCTAATATGGTTGCCACTATTGAGGATCAAGTTCATCAATACGTGTATAGATTAGATCCTTACCTGGTTAGAGATTGCACCATTGTGTCCTTGAATAAAGATACGAATATAATAAAGATGCAAGCTTTTGCACAAAAGTTGGAGGATCAAAGGCAACATAGGAGGACCCAAGAGTGGGAAAGAGCATGGTATAAGAGGGCTCGATTTACTAGGCAGTTTACACCATCCCAAGGTGATTTAGGCCTCAATTCTCTAATAGACCACCCAGGCCATCATTTTCTTATTCTACAGCTAGTGCTCCACCTTGATATCAAGGGTCTAGGGGAAATCAATTTGGGCAACAAGGTGAAAACTAATGTTTAGGAGCAACAGAGCACCAAGAGCAAGGAAGTATGAACCAATCAAGACTTACTCGATAGCCTTGTAAGCAATGCAAGAGGAACCACCTACGTGCATGCAGATTCAGGATGGGTGTTTGTTTTTAGTATGGTACACTAGGTCATATGATGAGAAATTGCCCTCAATGGGATACGGGTGGTATGGCCACACCTATAGGTTTAGTTGCTGCATCATCATCAATAGTACCTTCCTTAGGTAGGGGTCCATAATTGTCTGCAGGTCGTAGTAGAGGTGTTAAAGGGGCAGCAAGTTCTAGAGGAGCTCAAAATCGCATTATGCTCTAGGAGATTGGCAAAATTTGGAGGCTTCCCCAGATGTGGTTACAGGTATATTGTCCATCTTTTCACATATTTTATATGCATTAATTGACCCAGGATCTACTCTAGAATATGTTACTCCATTAATTATTGGGAAGTTCTAAAGAGTACCTGAATTATTGATTAAACCATTTGAAGTGTCTAAGCTAATTGGTGAGATTATAGCTAGAATGGTCTATTGTGATTGTATATTAACTATTTGTGATCATGAAACATTGGCTGACCTTGTTGAGCTAGAAATGGCAGATTTTGATATTATAATGGGTATAGATTGGTTAGCTTCTTGTTATGCCATGGTGGATTTGCTGAACTAAGATGGTGCAGTTCCATTTTCCAAATGAGGCAATCTTTGAAGGTAATATTGGTGCGCCAAGAGGTAGGTTTATTTTCTATTTTAAGGCAAGGAAGATGGTGTCTCAAGGCTACATATGCCATTTAGTGAGGGTGAAAGATATAGATGTAGATCTCCCAACCCTTCAATTTGTTCCCTGGTGAATGAATTTTAGGATGTATTTCTTGAAGATCTTCTAGGTTTGCCTCCCGAATGAGAAGTTGAATTTTGTATTGATGTGCTTCTAGATATACTGCCTATATCTATTCCCCTAAATAGAATGGCTCCAGAAGAATAATGGGAGTTAAACGAGCAATTAAAACATTTTCTAGAGATGGGATTTATACGGCCTAGTATGTCCCCTTAAGGAGCACCAGTTTTATTTGTACATAAGAAAGATAGCTTATTGAGGATCTATATTGACTATTGATAGTTAAATAAGGTGACGATAAAGAACAAATATCCCCTCCTTAGAATTGATGATTTATTTGATTAGTTACAGGGTGCAAAGTGTTTTTAAAAGATTGATTTGAGGTTGAGTTATCACCAAGTGAGAGTCAGAAATCAAGATATACCTAAGACAACTTTTCAAACATGGTATGTCCGTTTTGAGTTCTTAGTCATGTCATTTGGGCTAAGAAATGCACTAACATTTTTTATGGATTTGATGAATAGGGTGTTTAAGATAGTTTTTGATGATTTCAGGATGGTATTCATAGATGACATTTTGGTGTATTCAAGAGTAGAAGAGGATCATGCTAATCATCTGCGACAAGTATTATAAATTCTTCGTGAATGTAAGTTATATACAAAGTTTTCTAAGTGTGAGTTTTGGTTAAAATCAGTGGCATTCCTGGGGCACATTGTATCTGATGAAGGAATAAGGGTTGATACTCAAAAGATAAAAGTTGTAAAGAACTGGCCAAGACCTACAACACCTATAAAGGTTCATAGTTTCCTTGGGCTGGTAGGTTACTATAGGAGGTTTGTTGAAGGATTTTCTTCTATTTCTACACCATTAACCAAGCTAATGCATAAGACAAACAAGTTCTAATAGAGTGATCCTTGTTAAAGAAGCTTCCAAGAGCTTAAAAGTAAATTAACGACGACACCTACATTGGTACTTCCTGAAGGAACAAAAGGTTATGCAGTGTATTGTGATGCTATAGGAGTGGGCTTACGATGTGTCTTGATGCAGAATGGTAAAGTAATAGCTTATGCCTTAAGGCAGTTGTGTCTATATGAGAAAACTATCCAACTCATAATTTAGAGCTAGCAATAGTTATATTTGCCTTGAAGATATGGCGCCACTATTTGTACGGAGTTCATGTTGACATATATACTGATCATAAAAGTCTACAATACATCTTTAAGCAAAAGGACCTGAATCTAAGGCAACAAAGGTAGCTTTAGTTATTACAAGATTGCGACATTGATATTTTGTATCACCCTGGAAAGGCAAATGTAGTAAAGGATGGTTTAAGCCGTAAAACAATGGCAACCACTTTTGAGAAGTCTGTAATCAGACAAGATCTACATCAATTAACTAGCCTAGGAGTTTGCTTTCTTGAATCTCTAGACAAAGGTATTATTGTGCAAAATGCAACAGAATCCTCATTAATAGCTAAAATGAAAGAGAAATAGTACATAGAACCCATTCTGTTATAGCTTAAGGAGGATGTACAACAAGGTATGGTAAAAATATTTAAGCTCACAAAAGAAGGAGTACTTCGATGTCAAAATAGATTATACGTACCTGATGTAGATGGCTAATAAGAAGAATTAGGACAAAAGCACATCATTCAAGATATTCAGTCTATTCGGGCTCAACCAAAATGTATCATGACTTGAAGGAAGTATATTGGTAGGGGGAAATGAAGAAGGACATTGCAGAATTCATGGCTCAATGCCCAAACTGTCAACAAGTTAAAATAGAACACCAAAAGCCGATAGGTTATATGCAGCATATAGAACTTCTAATTTGGAAGTCTGATATGATCAACATAGATTTTGTTACTGGGTTACCTTGCTAATTTTGAAATTTTGACTCCATATGGGTTGTTGTTGATAGACCAACCAAATCAGTGCACTTTTTTCCAATCAAAACTACTTATACAGTTGAAGAGTATGCATGATTGTACATTAAAGAGATAGTTCGGCTGCACAGTGTACTAATCTCTAATATATCTGATAGGGGAGCTCAATTCACTACAAATTTTTGGAAATCATTCAGAAAAGTTTAGGGATGCAAGTGAATGTAAGTACAACCTTTCACCCTCAAACGGATTATCAAGAAGAACTCACAATCCAAAAACTTGAGGATATGCTTCGAGCTTGTGTATTAGACTTCAAAGGTATCTGGGATGACCATTTTCCACTTATTAAATTCACTTACAACAATAATTACCACTCAAGTATCAAAATGGCACCTTATAAAGCCTTGTATGGAAGAAAGTATAGCTCACCAATTGGTTGGTCTGAAGTAGGTGAAATAGCCTTATTTGGGCCAGATCTTGTTCATCAAGCTATGAAGAAGGTTAAGATAATAAAACAATGATTAGAAATAGCTCAAATTCAATAAAAATTATATGCAGATGCTAGAAGAAGAGGACTAGAACTTTCCATAGGAGATTGGTTGTTCTTGAAGGTGTCTCTAATGAAAGGGGTAATGATATTTGGTAAAAAGGAAAAGCTCAATCCATGCTAGTAATGCTCATTTTATCACCCATTCTATTGTAGATAAACAATTGGAATGAAAAGAGAACCTTTGAGATAATAACAAGGTCGTATAGCAATATATGTAAGGCTATCCAATTTCATATTCTTTTGGCATGAAATCTGACACTTGGTCACTATCAACTAGTAAGCTTGTCAAATGCTATTCTAGTAGTGGCAGTGTTGGTTATTATTGAACCTGTAGCTTTTTCTTCCAAGCACTAGCATGATGAGTCTACTTTTGTTCTTGAAGCCAATTGTGTCATTTGAAATAAGTAGTATGCGGATATCACACTTGTTTCCTTTGTTATTGTACTGCCTTAAGAGACTATTATCCTATCTTATGTTACTGGTACATAGCTTGAATCTTAAATATTATCATGACCATTAAAGTAACAATCCCAAAGTAATAAAGAATAACTTGAAGACTATCGATAACATGGGTGGAAGCCCAGGGATAAGAGCCAAGCATGGGTCAATCTCACTTGGGTTATGAGGGTGGCAGTCTAGGGGCAAAAGCCTAGCATGGGTTGATCCTAATCTGTATAGCTATGAGGACAGCATCCCATGGGTTAATATTGCTAGCATGGGTCATCATCTTTTACCACTGATTAGATGGTCATTTGTATTACATGTCTAAAGGAATGGTAAAGCACTAAAAAGTAAAGGAAAGAATGTAATGCACATGGTCCCATAAGTAAAGCAAAGGTGGTCTTTACTATGATTTGTGCATTTATATCTTGCTACTTCACTTCACTTGAATTCTTATTTTACATATGCTATTGCCGTATATATTTATTACATTATTTCATACTGACGTCCCTCTTGGGGGATGCTGCAATTCGTGCTACAGGTGCTGGTACTCTAGCTAGTAGACCTCCAATGTAGATGCACCTGACACTCAGCTACGTTTGGTGAGCTCCAAGTTGATCCAGGGCTTTACAGAGTCTTTAGTACATGTATTTTGGTATTTTATAATAGTTCAAAGTAAGGCAGGGCCTGTCCCGACCTATGTTATCTTATAGAGGCTTTGAGGACTTATTGTATATAGTTCAGTTGTATCTTGTCTCTAAATAGTTGGGGTCTCAATGGTTAAGTCTGTTATGTAAGTTTTGGTGTTACCCATTTGATCTCTTATCTCAATAGTTTGCATGAACTTTCTGCGATGTTTAGTTGTTATAATCATATGCATATCTCTGGGGTCTTGAGGGCACTAAGTGCTTGTCTGTCCTTATAGATTTAGAGGCATGACATCATGTCTTATACTTTAGACATTATGGCTCCAATGGCCTAGTCATATGTATTTTCTTTTGGCTTGTTATTACTGTCTACTTTCTTGAAAGTGTGTTGAATGTGGAAATCCCTTATAATGTTTATAGAGAGTGCATAATTATAGGCAGGTTCTCCCGAGCCTTGTCAGCAATGGATGCCAGTCTGCCTTAATGGGTCTTTGGGTGTGACAAAAGTGGTATCAAAGCGGGTCGTTCTAGGGAGTCTACAAAGCCATGTCTATGTATAGTCTTATTTATGGATGTGTTGTGCACCACATTTATAAACATGAGGCTATAGGGCTTTTAGAAGTTGCCTCTTTTATTTCATTGCCTAGATCGTGCTATAGAGCTATTATCATAGGTGGATTATATCTAATCCCTAAATTGTTTATTTTATATCAAGCCAAAGATAACTATCACAAGGAGAAGAAGTATAAATAAGCAAATAGATTTTGGAGAAGGGACCACCAATCACGAGCTAGACATAATCAAAGTGAGGTACTAGACGAGTTTGTATCACAGAGTTCCTCGACTCCTCCACCTCCAAAAGAGCTAAGGAGGCCAGCAACACCTTAAAAGCCTTCTATTAATGCTACTGAGCAAGATTTGAGGAATGTTGTCCAGTTATTGACTTGTATAGTTGCTGGTCAAGTTCCAAGGCAAAAGGGCCCAGTTGTGTATTAATGGGGTAGATAGGACAGCTAGTACTCCGATAAGTGTTTTTCTTAATCTAGACCCTTTATCATTCACCAAATTAGATCCTAATGAAGATCCACAGGACTTCATTGACCTAATCCAATGCATGTGAGTGGTACAAAAGCTATTGATCTAGCAACTTATAGATTGAAGGGTGTGGCTATATTGTGGTATGAATCTTGAAAGCAATCTAAGGGTACAAATGCACCTCGAACTACTTGGAAGGAGTTCAAAGAGGCATTTCTTGACAATTATTTTCCATTAGAGATCTAAGAGGACCGTGCAATTCAGTTTATGAATCTCCACTAAGGGAATATGAGTGTAAGAGAGTATAGCCTTCAATTTAATTCCCTGGCCTGGTATGCTCCTAATCTAGTTGCTACTATGGCAGATAGAGTTCATCAATATGTGGATAGGTTGGATTCATGCCGGGTGAGAGACTGTACCATTGCTTCTTTGAATAAAGACATGGATATAGAAAGGATGAAAAATTTTGCACAAAAATTAGAGGATCAGAGAAAAAGAAGGACAGATAAGTTAGAAAGGGGGTAGTCCAAGAGGGCCAGATCTATGGGGCAGTTTGCCCTGTCCCATGGTGAGTTAGGCCTAAGTTTTCTAATAGACCACCTAGGCCATCATCCTTCTACCCTAAAACTAGTGCTCCACCATAACATCAAGGTTCTAGAAGTAATCAGCTTTGTCAAAGAAGTGAAGGTCAAGGTGCACGGACAATAGGATATTCGATAAGCCAACAAATGCCTCCTAAGCAGCCTTACAAACAATGTGAGAGGAGTCATTTGGGTACATGTCATGTTGGGACAGTTGCTTGTTATTCGTGTGGTGTACCAGGGCATATGATGACAGACTACCCAATGAGACACATGGGTGATATAGCACAATATACTGGATCAGTTGTTGCATTTTCATCATTAGTTCCTCTATTAGGTAGGGCTCAACAATCACCTACAGGTCGTGATAGAGGTGTTACAGGGGCAACTAGCTCTAGTGGAGTCCAAAATCTCATTTATGCTCTAGGGAGTTGGCAAAATTTGGAAGCTTCACCCGATGTGGTTACAGGTACATTGTCCATATTTTCACATAATGTATATGCATTAATTAACTCTGGTTCTACATTATCATACATCACTCCACTAGTTTCTAGAATCTTAAGAGAGCACCCAAATTATTGAATAAACCATTTGAAGTGTCTAGACCAACCGGTGAATTTATTATAGTCAGAAGAGTATATTACAATTATGTAGTAACTATCTGTGAACATTACTTATTGGGTAACCTTATTGAGCTAGAAATGATAAAATTCAATGTTATGGATTGGGTAGCTTCCTGCTATGCCACTGTAGATTGCCGAATCGAGAGAGTATACTTCCACTTTCCAAATGAGGATATTATCGAATGGGAAGGCAATGTTGGGGTGCCAAAGGGGAAGTATATCTCTTATTTTAAGGCAAGAAAGATGATATCCAAGGGATATATATGTCATTTAGTTACAGTTAGGGATATGGAGACGAAAACACTAACTCTTCAATCAGTTCTAATAGTGAATGAATTTGTTGATGTGTTTCCAGAAGAGCTTACAGGTTTACCTCCAGAACAAGAAGTAGACTTTGATATTTACTTACTTCCAGACATTCAACCTATTTCTATCTCTCCATATAGAATAGTCCAAACACAGTTACGTGAATTAATAGAACAATTAAAAGGCTTGCTGGAAAAGGGTTTTATAAGACCTAGTGTGTCCCCTTAGGGTGCCAGTGTTATTTGTATGTAAAAAGGATGGCACCTTGAGAATGTATATCAACTATTGACAATTGAATTGGGTGACAATTAAGAACAAATATCCTCTCCCCAGGATTGATCATTTATTTGATCATTTATAGGGTACCAAATGCTTTTCAAAACTTCATTTGAGGTTAGGTTATCACCAAGTGATGGTGAAGGAGAAAGATATACCCAAGACAGTTTTTAGGACACACTATGGTCACTTTAAATGTCTTGTTATGTCATTTGGGCTAATAAATGCACCAACAGTTTTTATGGATTTGATGAACAGGGTACTCAAGCCATTCTTGGATGTGTTCGTGGTAGTATTTATAGATGCTATTTTGGTCTATTCAAGATTAGAAAAGGATCATAAGGTATTACAAGTTCTTCGTGATTGGCAATTGTACTCCAAGTCTTACAAATGTGAATTTTTGCTAAAATCAGTGGCATTCTTGGGTCATCTTGTATCCGATGAAGTAAAAAAGGTTAATTCACAAAAGATACAGGCTATGAAAGATTGGCCAAGGCCAACAATACCCACGGAAGTTCAAAGCTTCCTAAGGTTGGCAGGTTATTACAAAAGGTTTGTTGAGGGTTTTGTTTTCTATTCTACACCTATAACTAAGTTGACACATAAGGTGACTAAGTTCCAATGGAATGATGCATATGAAACGAGCTTCCAAGAGTTGAAATGCAGTCTAACTTTTGCACCTAAGCTAGTGCTTCCAGAAGGCACAGAGGAGTATGCAGTGTATAGTGATGATTCAGGAATTAACTTTGGTTGTGTAGTGACACAACATGGTATGGTAATTGCTTATGGCTATAGACAACTTCGACCGCATGAGAAAAACTACCCAACACATAACTTTGAGATAGCAGTGATTGTATTTGCTATAAAAATATGGCACCACTATTTGTATGGGGTCTACGTTGACATATATACTAATCATAAGAGCCTGTAGTACATCTTTAAGCAAAAAGACCTAAATTTAAGGCAGTGGAGATGGCTAGAGCTAATAAAGTATTACGATATTGATATACTATACCATCTAGGGAAAGGAAATATGGTAGCCGATGCTCTGAGTCGTAAGACAATCAAGAATATTAGTGATTAGACTATGGTAAGTCAATAAGTGGCTAAGGATCTATGTCAACTACCAGTTTGGGAGTTCGCCTTCTTGAAATTCTAAGGGAATGGGTTGTTGTGCATAATCATGCAAAGTCATCATTGGTAATGGAGGTGAAAGAAAAGCAATTCAAGGATCCTGTTCTATGATGACTTAAGGAAATCGTGAGTCAGGGTACCATAAGGGGCTTTGAACTTATGCAAAATGGAGTACTTTATTGTAAAAATATATTATGTGAGTCTGGTATTAATGGGACAAGAAGGAGGATAATGAAACAAGCCCATCATTCAAGATATTCTATCCATTCGGGATCAACTAAGATGTATCATTACCTAAAGGGAATATTTTGGTGGGGAGGCATGAAAAGTCCTTGCAAAATTTATGGCTCAATGTCCAAATTACAATAAGTCAAAGTGTAGCAACAAAGGCCGGGAGGTTATATGTAATGTATAGAGCTTCTAACATGGAAGTAGGCTATGATCAATATGGATTTTGTTACTAGGTTGCCTCGCTTATTTCTGAAGTTTGACTCCATATGGGTAAATAGTTGATTGACTCATAAGTCAGCACACTTCCTACCAGTTAAAAGTGATTATACATCTTAAGAGTATGCAAAGTTATACCTCAAAGAGATAGTTAGGCTACATAGAGTCCCAATCTCCATTA